>JASDQU010100187.1:147622-197325 GCA_032191745.1 Picea mariana
GTTTATCATCACCCAAATGAACCTGTCCAAAATCACCTTGAACATAATCTAGAAAATGTTTCCTATGGGGTGTGGCATGAAATGAAGCTCCTGAATCTACTACCCAAGACTCAGAAATACTATCTACAGAAAGAATCAAAGCATCTTGTAACACATCACCTGTTACATTTGCTTCTTGATTTCTCTCCTGCTATCCACATCTTTGTTTCTTTGGAGCTCTGCAGTCTTTCTTCAGATGTCATTTCTTCCCACAATTCTAGCACTCTATCTTTCCAAGTCTGGATTTGGATATGCCCTTCCTAGAATTTCCGCGGTTTCCTGAGCCCTTTCCTCTATCCTTTTGTCTTCCCCTGTTCTCCATGTTCAACGCATTTCCCGATGTCTCACTTGTGCTTTTCCATCGCATTTCCTCACTAAGGATAACACCAACAACATCATCAAATTTTAAAGTATTTCAACCAGAGACAGAGTTACTTACAGCCATGACCAAGCCATTCCAACTTTATGGCAATGAGAACAATATTAGAAGAGCCCTAACCTCATCATCAAAGTCCACTTTTACAGAACTTAGTTGATTAGTAACCGTATTAAATTCATTTAAATGATCTGCAACAGACCCACCTTCTGACATCTTCATATTAAATAATCTCTTCATTAGAAATACCTTATTTTCCGCCGAGGGTTTTTCATACAATTTGGCCAATGCATCCATCAAACCCTTCAATGTCTTTTCTTTCGAAATATTGAAAGCCACCAACGCTACCAGGCTCAGCCGTATCGTTCCTAGAGCCTTTCTGTCAAGAATCTCCCATTCTTCGTCCTTCATGGCCGCCGACTTATTTGCTACTCCGCTCAATGGTAGGAATAGATCCTTCTGATATAAATAGTCCTCCATATGCATCTTCCATAACTGGTAGTTTTGGTCGTTAAATTTCTAGACCCTAAACTTTCCATCTTCCGACATTGCTCCCACTCAAACCAGGAACCCTCTTTTCCTGCGAGTTACCTTATGCTCTGATACCAGTTGTTAGAAAAACAGGACCGCGGAGAAATAAAATAAAACAAATGCAGAAACAAAACACAGAAGACACACAATACAAGAGAGACACAGATTTACGTGGTTCACCCAGTGTGGGCTATGTCCACCAAAGAAATTGCCAGGTCCTTCCTTTATTATTATCCAACAAATGAAGGGATACAACCTACAGCAAAACCCGTTGTAACTTCCTCTTGTTTCTCTCACAGACTCCTCTCTCATAATACAATATTCACAATCAACCATAGTCGCGATACATTTCCCTCATAAAAGAGGGTTACCTTCTAGGGCAAAAAACCCTAACATAATCTCTACCGTTAGATCTGCAACCTTATAATGAACGGTCCAAATTTACAATGAAATTACAATATACTTTTACAAGGTAATTTTTGCTTTGGGGGCTTCACCCTTGAACCCCCGCTGGGGGGCCACTTTCCCCCAAACCCCCCAGCCGGGGGGATAGCCCCCCGGACCCCGTAGAGGGGGTACCCCCCCTCTGCACTCCCCCGCGTGGAAGAGTGTACATACTTTTGGGGTGTAAATGCTTCATGGGGTATAAAAACAGCTGAAATCAAGGACCTCTGAATCAGGAAGATAATCAGGCTCCACAACCAACATATGGTTGCTCCAAAGAAGAATCCCCAAAATAAGTTCTACCTACAAAATGAGATCTTGGTCCCTTTTCAAAGGATACTCAGTCGTTGCTATAAGAAATCATCCCACATCTCAGAACTCGACTTCCACAATGAAAACTCGGTCCCTTCCATGAAAATGATAGCCTCACCCAAATAATATGGCCTCTCCTCCAAAGGTCTCGGTCCCTGCTCAAATATCATGGTCTCCCTAGAAGGATGGCGGCCCCACTTAAGGAAACTTAACCCTTGCAACAATAATTTCAGCCTTGCCAAAAGAAACTTGGTTTTCTTAAAGAAACTCTCCCTCCTTATTGCAGTGATATTTTTCTACTTACTACTGTAATGTTCTAGTGATTATTTGGTCTAGGACTTCCGTCAAACAATTTTCTACCATGCTCTAATACCCATGAAATAACCCTCTTATGATTGTTGTTATATTATAAAGTGATTGTTGGCTCAATACTTTTGAAAAACACTTTGGTGATATTCTCAAAACCCACTACTAAACCCCCTCATTTGGTTGTTGTATCATTTTAGGTGTATTTTTGGTTGGTGACTTTTGTCAAACACTTTGTTGATCTACTCAACCCCACTGTAAAGACCCCCTTTTCCGTTGTTATTACGTTTTTTTGCTGCATATTTTTTTCTCAAGGTGGTTTGCATATGAAATACAAGGGTTTGATGCCAACTAATAAACTTATTATATTCAATAGATGATAGCAAAATTCCAAGTGCCAAACATTCAGGAAAATAGACACAACAACAAATAAATCCAACAAATCTAAATTGTTTTATTATTAATCTGACCTCATAATCATAAACTTATACATATATGAGAGAGAAAAAGGATGGTACATAGTTGAATGTTGTTGATATGGATTATATTGACCTCCCAAGATATCACACACTACCAACAATGAGAAATTGGCCTCTACAACAATATATTCAACCCCCACACAAGAATAAGGTTGCCCTCACAAGTAAATATGGTTTCTCCAAAGAAGAACTCAGTCCCCCAAAGCAAGGTCGACCTACACAATGAGATACCAGTCCCTTTTCAAAGGATACTCAATTGTTGCTATAAGAAATCGACCCACATATAAAAACCCGACCTCCACAGAGAAAACTTGACCCCTTCCATGAAAATGATGGCCTCACCCAAATAATAAGACCTCTCCTCCAAAGGTCTCGGTCCCTGCTCAAAGATCATGGTCTCCATAGAAGGATGGTGTCCCCACTAAAGGAAACTCGGCCCCTGCAACAATAATTTTGGCCATGTCCAAGAGAAACCTGACCTGCTCAAAGAAACCCGACCTCCACATATGAAATCAACCTCTACCAATCTCCTAGATTGTTGTAAATAAGAAATCGACCTTAACTAAGGAAATATGGTCTCTACAACCTCGAAATGTTTCCAAATGTGAATATATCTCATCAACAATGGAACCCAAGTGGAAAACTTGAATGTTTTCCCCCCATCAAATGTCTAGGGTGGAATCTTTCACCACTGAAACTTGATCAGCTATGGTGGAATCTTTCACCATCGAAACCAATCCACATAAGGGTTTCACTCCAAACCCCAAAGGCTCCAAGAAATATCCAAATCAAATATTAGAAAATATCATCAACATAATGAGAGAATGAACTCTCATCTTTCTTTTGTCCCTCTCACCTTTTTGCTGACCCTTTTACCTTTTTGTTGACCATTTTCCCTTCACTTAAGTGATTAAAGTGAATTTATAAGGTTTTGTTCACTTTATTCTTCAAGTCACTTTTTAATTACTCAATGTCACTTTACAATGTAGATTTTTCCTCCAAATGACATAAAATAATTAATCTATTAATCCCCTTTTTTAAACCGACTATTGCCCACATGAATCATATAGACCACTAAATCATTCCCCTGTTGTGATCATTTAGAAAAGGGACATTACAGCACAACTGCCACTACCACCAACTTCCCTTGGACTAAACTCTCTATTGTTATCTAGAACAACATCTATGTTCTTCCTATTTACCATTCCAACTAAAACTTATGTATGTCATCAAATCATGATTTCTCTAGCGAGAAAAATGCAACTCTCTTCCATCGCAAAACCCAAAAATGTTAATGCTCCTCCATTCACTTATAGAATTGTCAAACTAATACTAGCTAGGAACCAATCATACCTTTGGGCCAAACACTGGTACCATGGCTGTAAAGATTGAGAAACTAGCCATCCAAGTCAATCTTACATCAATTCATCAAACAATTTACCATCAATACATAATTAGGGGTAACATGTAGTTAAAATTTCCTTTCCAACTACCACACCCTTTACCAAGTAGACTAAGGAATGATTTTACAAGACAAAATATTTCCAAGTAGAATTTCAAATCGTCAGCAAGAGAAAATATCATCTTTACCCTCTTCAGTCATTCACATGTTTGGAGTCTTCATCAACATCTTTGACCTTTGGACCTTCTATGTCACTGTCAATTCATTGTCTTGGATTCACCTACAATTTGTTAGAGTAGCTAATTCTAACAAAAAAAACACTGCATTCATATTAAGTTAGCTATGCTCAATGTAAATTCTTTTGATACCAAGAAATTTATGAATGTCACCATTACTCACACTTCTTTGGAGTTTCCACACTTTTACAGACAATTATCAGATTCATCAAATTTAACAATATATCACACATTGTGTTGACGAGGCTCAACATGTTTATATGCTCAAACTCCAAATAAATTCAAAAAAACATGTTTAATTTTATAATGGTCAGAGATTTATCATGATCATTCTGGATCAACACTACAACCTCGCATATATCCTTCTAAGTTCTTGTGAAGCTTGGATCTAGGATTCTTGACCTCTCACAGAGCTATACTGGGTCTTCCTTTATGCTAGTGCCAACTCCAACTAGCTTTTTTAACTTCTATCCAAATCTGCAATACTCACACCAACAATGACCGCAAAAATCACAACTTGTCGCCATGGGGACTGTTAGTCAACCATTTTCTGAATTCAACTTGTTGGGCTATGGCAGTACAAACCTTGTTGCTTATATTCTATCATAGTACAAACTCTACTTAGAGATTATAGTTATCACAAGTAGGGAGTGAAAAGAAAGCATGTATTGTGTTGGATTTTAAGCACTTCCATAACCGCCATCATTGTTGACGTGGGCGTAAAACTCTTCCAAGGTGACAACTCCATCTTCATTGATATTGATGCATGTGATAATCTATTGGAATTCATCAATGGTAGTCGTCTCTCCCCAACATTGGATCTCCACAATAATAGAATACACATCCTCATAAAGGGACGGCATGGGCGGGATGTCAAGCTCATCATCTGAAGCCATGAGCAAGTAACTCATATCATCCAAACTCCTCATGACACCGAAAACAACCTCCTCTGAGGAAAGAAAATCTTCAACATTATCATTGTGTGCTCTTTTATCTTCATTGTGGATTTTCACCCTAACAATCATGAGTGACTTATCACAAGTGGAAAACATGACTTCTCCTTCGAGCAACTTCTTCCTTTTGGCATCTTTTGTTCTAGTCATGGTCCAATTCACTTCTTGGGAAACAACAACCATATATTTATGACGTGCATCTATCAATAGTCTCTAGAGTACAGTGACCAACATCCATTGTTTCTCCATTCTTTTGAAGCGATCTAAGAACAAGTGTTTAGGTTGAATAACACCACTACCAGATCCCCCTCGTGCGAATGGGTTCATGCAATAGGCCACATGTGGATCAACGAGATCTTCAATCGCAGTCTGTTTGAACCCACTTCTGCATTGCATAGATAGGCCCACTAGAAACCAATTGATCCATCCATATAATTTGATGAAAATCCTTTCGCCAATTCACTACGTTACCAATCCCCATGCAACCCAACACAACATGGCATAGACCAACACTCATATGTACCCAAAACTCAAATGATAGACAAACATATTACTACTATAAACAAATAGCAACAATCACCCACAAATACTCTACTCTATAGCGCTAATCTACATCTATAGAAAATTACTCTCAAATTTCTCTCATCATAATCATGGGCCCTCCCGTGAGGGATTCAAGCCCAGTCCTGTTCTGATACCATATTGGGAAATGGGAGAAGGAGAGTAGATATTATTACACAAAACCAAAAATGTGTTGAGCACTCTATTAAACTATGAAATAGAGTACATATAAATACACAAGTTTTGCCTCAAGATAGACAAACTACCTTGATCACACAATCTACTTGGTTGAGAAAATATCTCAACCTCACAACAATCTAGAAAGCATCTAGTTGGAGAGAATCTCTTAAATCCAACTAGTTCCAACCACTTCCTAAAGACGAGGAACGGAGTCTCCACATAAATACCAAATCTACCTAATCATGACCAATAGTAATTATAATCACAAATATGATCACACCAAAGACAAGTAGGAGTTACATCTTCGAACAAAATTGACAATCTTCCACCATCCATTATCCATATTCTTAACCTTAAAGTATCTAAAAAACATATCTAAAAAGCAATTATGGAAGAAATTCACAAAACATACCTTAAAGATACTTAGATTAAATCAGAGGAATCACTTTCTCTTAAACTTCATCATTATCACTATACTTCTCTCCATATTTATAATGATTATATCATTACTCCAAGCTATTTAAAGGGCCTTCATCATTATCACTACACTTCTCTCCATATTTATAACAATTATATCATTACTCCAAGCTATTTTAAGGGCCAACCATCTCGTCTCCTTCACTTTCATCTTGTACAACTTAGTGTCTATTCTCACCAAGCCAAGAATGGACATTGTTCATCATATAAGTCAAGATCAACTAATTAATATGTGAGTTATGTTACAAAGAGCTCGAAGAAAAAAACACTTATTTTCTCTCATTTAAAATATTTAGAGATCTTTTACATTAAAATAAGAAAAATTATTCTAAAAACCATAGATACATTGGACGATGCAATATACAGTGTGTATATATCAAGTGTTTTTAAGTATAAAAATAATATATACAATGTGTATATATCGCTATGATAAGAGAGAGAGTCATATCAATATTCATGCAAGTTCTATCGGATAAGAGAGATCGTCGTATCAATATATTCTTAAAAGAATGTCCATATCTCCATATCAAGATTCTGCATTCCATGTGGGAAGCAACTTGACATGTTGCATCGTCGAAATTGTGGGTCCTTTCAAGTCCGAAGCGACATGCTTTAGGTGTTTTCATCATACTTTCTCTAAACAAAGGGGAGTGAACAACGTCCTTATCATGTTTCCCTAAGGGCTAGACTTTGTGTTATTTAAGATTTTTTTTTAATAAATGTTTTAATTGATTTGTGGGAGTTTTTTTTATTTTCAAGATAATGTATCATGGGAAAATTGGTCGGCACTTTTTTATTTTATTTTAACAATGTTAGGACATAAAGACATGACAATAATTCATGATTAGGTCATATATAACTCATCGACAATCAACTCATTAAAAGAAAACATATCAGCATGTGGAGAAGGTAATGACTTTTCCTCACAACCATTCGAGTTACGCCTAATTGACTTTAATTTCGATCTAATTTTAAGTTAGATATGTATGTATTTATTTATACTCCATCTAAGAGGTGGTGGGAGGAGTGCACATCCTATAAGTTGGTTAAGCAGTTGAGTTGTTTATTTTTTGAAAACTTAGATGGTCACTAAGGAAGCAAGTTAATAAGTGGACATAACTCGACCTTTTTTGGTGAGTTAATTTTTCTTCGGTGAGGCAAGGCTCCACCTTTATACACTCATTTATTTTGAAATTATGACAATTTTGGATATCTTAAAATAGGCAAAAACCCTTTAGGGCATAGTTCCATGGTTCAAGTTCACATCAATCAAGTGGAACTATGTGTTGAGTATACAAGAAACCCTTCAAATTTTTCAATTTTGGGGTACCACTTTTATTTTTTAACCATTTTGCACCTTTTCTTTTGGCTTTACATAGGTTGCATATTTATCCTTTGTTAAGTTTATGCATTTTTTATTTTGTTTTCTTTGCATTTAAAAACTCAAGAAAACCCAAAAAATTTCATGTTTTGCATCAAGGAAGGAAAACAAAAGAAAGAAATGAAAAAAGAGAAAAAATGCAACATTCTCCAAAAAGTTCTGATGAAATCATCGGGGGTTCAGGCCGAAAGAAAAAGCAGAGAAATTTACCAAACTCTCAATCCCGATAAAGGAATTTTGAAAGAACCGAAGAAGCCATCAATGTCAACATAATTTCGATTCAGTTTAAAACAAAGAAATTTTTGTGTCAATCGTCGTTGAAGCCATCGGGCATCAGTGGAATTCGCCAAGTCCTGAATTGAGTTCACATTTTCCATCAATCACTAATGAAACCATCGATGTTGGAAAAATACTTATGGAGTTGAGTGCAAAGGAGTGACTCATTTTAGCCGACACTGATGAACTACGAACCTAAATACATATCTCAACCATCTGATCATAAAAAAGAATTAATCTTGACTGTTAGAACTTTTTGCATGGATGATGGTCGCCCCGGTGACCATACAAATCCATGTAACCATCCATACATTTCCACATCACCTACCATGACCCATACCGTATAGGTCCACATCACCATCCCTACTTCATTTTCTCCACGTTAGCATGAAACGTCACACTACCATGTCATTGTATGAGTTCCCATCAATTGCCACATCATCATAAGGGTATCAATAAATGGCAAAGAGCACCAAAAGAAATAAATTTTGAAAAGCACCAATGAACTATCGACATCGGCGGAATTTTTGTGGGTTTGGTGCAATGAGAGTAACACGCATCCTCCAACGCAGATGGAAAATTTTACCAATGAGTTATCATAAACATCTTATCACGAGAAAGAATGGATCCTAACCATTGGTCCTCCCACATGAACTGTGCTAAAAAAAATTCATGTTTTTCCTGAGCATAGAAAACGTTCTAAAAAGTAGTCGATGAGAGAAAATATCCATTTGGTATTTTTGTGATAACTTTTGATCCCAAATTATGTTTGAGGTGTTCCCTATACCGTTGGAAAGGTCTCGCCGACCTATACAACTTTGTAGTTATAAGTTTTCTATGATTCTGCATTGTTTGTTTACGATTTTTCAACTAAAGATACGGTATTTTCGTGATAACTTTTGATTTCAATCCTCGTTTTCAGAATTCTTTATATGATTGAAAAGGTATCATCGATATCTATAACATTTTTATTATAAACTTTTATTGATTTTGTATGGTTTGTTTAAGGTTTTTGAAATAAAAGAAAATAGGCTCGGGTACGTGAAAGGCGAATCGTAGAATTTCAATGTCATGTTCTATGAACTGGTAAATTTCCATCAGCTAACAAACAAAAGTGTGAGAACAGAGTTGGAAGAATTGTTGACCGGGTGCTTTCCAATTTTAGAAGTGGATGGTTACTGAAGATTAAAGAACAACTCAATTGGAGTTAGTTGTGCCTAAAATAGAAAATCAAATTAAAGATGCATGCATGAGATTGGTAAAGAAATAAAAACGGTTTGAATTGTTTAATCAAGGAAAGATTTATGACATTGAGCATGCATGAATTGAAGTCAGTAGTTAATTGGATATGTGGTTGATGCATGGTCTTTTGCATGATTATTTTTATCAAGACTTTTGTTCACTAAAAAAGAAAATTGTATGAGTAAATTGCATGGCTTTATATAAAGTCAATTTTAGTTGTATTTCATAATTAAACTAGTTTTTATCTTATAAACAAAGAGATTGACCTCTTAGTAAGGGGTCTTTGATATCTAGAACTATTTCAAGAGGTTTTCGATCTGCGATTTCAAGAGGATTGCGAGTGAATAACTATTTCAAGGTTGAATTCATAAACTTTTTGGAGTCAAGATATTTTGGTTTGTTGAATTTATGTGTGTCTATTCATCATCGTCGATTATTCTACAACTGATTAAATATCATAGGCATCTAGTAATAATTTCAATATTGTTAAGCTATGTTATTCGGTTGAACAAATTATTGGATATGTTTAGTAAATTATTATTTTTTTTATTAGTTAATCTTATTTTTATGTTATTTGGGATATTGTGGATTATTTATGAATATCTCACAATTAAATTTTATCTCTTTCCATTGTTAATTAGTTATTGTTTCTTGGATGTTATTTGATAAATAATCTATTCTTAGTGGAATCATTTCTTTAGGAATCTAAAGTCTCAGATAGTTTTCATCGACTATTGGCATAGGTTATCCTTAGCACATACTTATTCAACCCCTTATTGTTTCATGGACATTATCTAATAAATAATAAGTTCTTAATAGAATTATTTCTTCAAGAATATAAAATTTCAAATAGTTTTCATTAACTGCCGCCAAAGGTTATCCTTAGCACAGACTTCTTCAAGCTATTTCATTTATTTTATGAATGTAGATAGACATCAAATATAAAACGATAAAAAGAATGGAAATAATGAATCAAATGACTTTTAAATCTCATCAAATAGTTGTCAGACCATTAACCCAAAGGAGTATTCCATACCAAATAAGGAGGATTCTAATTGGGCCTCATCCTTGGGTTTAATCCCTATCGTTTATCATTGGGAATTTAGACCCCTCAACACTATGATTCTTGACAATATTTTTATTAGATTTAAGGGAGAATTCCCAACAAAAGGAAGTGAGTTTGTCCACTTATTAAATCACTTCATCAATAATGGTTCTTCTAACCTTGTATAGGCTCACCTAATGCATGATTGTCTTGTCCATCTATCTTTTTATCATGAGGTTGTATCTCCATATTTTCTTGATGATATCTTGGCATTTGGTCACCCTTTCCTAGGCCCTACAATGTTTATTCCCTTTTAAATAACTCAAGTGATGGGGAGGTAGGACTTGCACTCTTCCAACCTAGGTTCAAATCCCCAATGAGACTTCCCCATTCTGATAAGGCTAGAAGGGTAGATGTCCTTTCACAAGTGGGGCCCCCAAAAATGTGGGTGTAACTCTGGATGTCTCGGCCCTTGCTAAGTCATAAGTTATTAGTATATTTGGCTTGTGGGTTGGTGGATATACTCTTGGGTTACAGTGGTAGTCAGTTAGTTTGATATTGGGCCTAGCCTAGGTCACTCTAATGAGTTAATGATTCCCATGGTAAAAATAAAAAATTAAAAAAATCAACCATCATATTCTCTTCTACAGTTTATTGTAACTAAGTTTCAAAACCAATGTTATCTCACATATCCTTAAACCTCGAACTTTCTTTTTCAACTATATTAGGGGTACCTCGTTGAGTCTCTCAAAAATAGACCATCAAGCTTCCTTGGGTCCACAACCACTTCATCCATGCAATATTCATCACCTTTAGCAATGACAACATCCTTAGTATCATATTGTGGACAAGGTGAAAACACTGGCATACACCATTAGTTTTAGCACTGAGTGTCTTCTATAGCAATATGATTCCTTGGCATATTTTATTTTGCAGTTTATTTCAAAGGTTCATAATATTACAGAAGTTACACAATTGGGGGAAGGAGCACCACAATCCTCTTTTGTGAACATCTATCTATCCATAGTGCAATGAACAATAATTATAAATGCCTCTATGTTGAGTACAATTTTTTGGACACATATCATTTTTACAAGTAAGCCTCAGTTCAAACATGGGAGAAAGTTATTTTCTCCATAAACATGTTGACTCTGAGAGATCTTATAGCCTTTTATTGTTGTTTTAAATTTAAAAAAAAAATTGTACTTGTATTTCTTAGATGTAAGGTAAGTGGAGTCTCATGTACCTTGTGTGCTAAATGAGCCCGTCATTTCACTAGAGAGATAAGTCTGAGTAGTGCTAAAGTTTAATAGAAAGTGACTCCAAGTCAACCAATGATGGGCTCTTATCAACTTCTCCATTTCAAACCACGAGTGAGTTGAGTGCAAATCCTTATCCAACATCAATTTTCATAGTAACATGGAGGAAAGGATAAAGACAATTCGAAAAACCAAAGACCAAACAATAGAGTTGCACTGAATTGAAGACATTAGGCAAATTGTGGGAAAGAGTGTTTGGGAATCTTGAACAAGAAACATTGACATAGAAGGAGTTGTTGCACCAAGCAAAAGCTTTCTAGAAGGAGTTGTTGTTGTTAATATTATGGTAGCTGTGGGAGGTATTTACCCCCACATGTGAACCTGACGAGAATAGAAGACTCTGGGAAGCAAGAGAAATCCTAATGAGTTGCCTAATAACCCTAGAAGCCTTGTCGGCTCAAGAAGATAATTTATATTAGGCTATTAGCCTCCAAGCAAAGAAGTCGGATAGAATTAATAATAATCTACTAAACAGACACATACCCGGAAGGAGAAGTCGGCCCCAACAAACTAGCAGGATTACTATAAATACAGGGTGCCAGTTCTCATTTGCAGCATCTCATAATTGCAGTTTCCTAGTTGGTGCACACTGCAGTTGCAGTCTGGTGCGTAGGTTTGGAGGAGGGTTGCAACTGCAGCTGCAGTAACAGCTAGTTCTCAATATTGGCTTGAATATCTCTTGGCTAGGGTTTGGGACTATCTGATCAGTCTTTTGTGTTGTGCTATCCTTGGGGAGAGATGCTATGCCCTTTGTTTGGCTATCTAGCCTAGGGTTTTCTTCCGGAGGAATTCTCAGTCAGGGTTAAGGTGCTCGGAGGGAGGCTTCGGCCTGTGGTTGGGTGACGAGGGTATCGTCAATGGTAAAACGAGCACACCATCTTCCATATTCTAACAATTGCGCCAACCAAAGGAGTTGTTGCACCCATTAGGTTTGGTTCCAACTTGCATGTGAACCATTATCAACAAGGGGATTGGTGAATTAAACTAATATAAGATATCAAAATAGGATATATTGATCAACCATTTTACCATAGCATGTGAGACAAAAGATCAAATAACTTCAAGTTTTCTATTAATAAAAAAGCAACCAATCACATAGTAGAGATATACTATGAAGCTCACCCAAAACTTGCAAACCAACATTTAACATCATTTACAATTAGTTACATGAGTGGTTACATCATAACAACTCTCCTTGATGATGGGAACTTTGGGAGGGTGTTATTACTATTTTTTCATTTTTAATTAATAATGTTTCCAAATATAAAAGTGTCATTCACTCAATCAATTAGCGAAAAGATTATGAAAGAAAAACTTAGAAGTTCTCCAATAACTGACTTAATTACCCACTCAAGAAAACAATAGAAAGAGTTAGGATCAATAAATCACTTAGGATTATTACATTTTGTAGTGCACTAGACTCGGTGCACACACACCTTAGGTTTGGTCTATGTTTTCAACAAAATACACAAATTAAAATAATTTGAATTGTAAACATAAACACACTGAGATGCCTAACACGTTATCATAGCAGAGAATAAACCAACAATTGGATCATCTATAAGAACACAAGAATTTAATCCCAAATCACTTGTTCTCAAACCCAAAACAAGGCTCATAAAAAATGGGCTCACATACTAGGAATGGTTGTAACAACCCTCAATTGTTGCTACAAAACTTATCTCAAAGACTATTGTAACAACCCTTAAGGAACTATTCTAAAGCTATCGTTACATCCCTCTAAGGAATGTACTAATTATTCCCTAAAGGGATACTACAGACCTACCCTTAGGCCCTACTGTTAGGATGATCCTCTAGCTTCCTTTCCTAGGTTGACCAACCCATTTTACTTATTGCCACTTCCCTTAACTGACCTGTAGTAGCTTCTTCTAGGTTGGTCATCCCTCTCTCATAGACTGTGGCTCCCTGCCTTAGCTAGTCGAGCTACTTAAGAAACTGTGGCAACCCTCTAGGAACTATGAGTGCCACATATTCCACTTACAAGCATGTTGCTTCCCTTATTAGACCTCCCATAGTCTGACATTGTTCTCCTTTGCTTAGCCAAACCTCCTCCCTATTGTTGTTAGGCTTCTCCAAGGCTGTAAAACCCTACAAGACTTGTGGAAACATCCTTTCACTAGGTCAAGTCTCTTATTGACTTAACCCGCCCAAAACACATTCAAACACAATAGATTTAAGGCCTTTGAGCTTCCTCCATTTGGCTGGAGTTAAGTCACCACACTTGGACTGAAATCACCAAGCATCCACACAATTATGAAATGTCACATTGGCCTTGATATCGTTTTATACAAGTCCAATGGTTGAGTTAGAATACTCTTTAAAAACTCAACATTTAATTAGAATAATTTAATCCTCTTTATAGGTGTGAATCCCCAACACATGCACATGAATACCATCACCAACCCCATGAATCCCCAACTTCATTCCAAGGGAATTTTTCACCAAATGAAAAGTCCAGTCATGTGCCAATGATGATTCCCGTGTGCCTGATACCTAGGCGACTAGTGGGAATTCCTTTTAATGCTACAAAAGAATCAAAACTCCTTGTTAGCGAGGGAGGAATTCCATCCTCCATCACTTGGAAGTATCTATGTCTCCCACACTAGATCTGTTACTAAAGCCACTCTCCAATCCACCTGATTGGCTACTCCCTCTGTCACTGAAGAAAATCCTATTGTATGGCATGGTCCCTTCTTGGAAAAGACTTTGATCCTAGAATCATCCCACTTCAAAGCATCTTTCCTATCCATATTAATCCATGACACCTTCCTCATAATCTTGGAATATTCTTCTCTCCCATATGGACCTAAAGGTAGACACCCTCTAAATGGTTGACTCTCCCTCTAATCCCATTGACTCCCTCTGAGGTCAGGATCCCTCTGAATATGTTGAATCCCTCTAAATTTGGGCTCCCTCTGAGTCTACACAACCTCTGGATCTACTTATTCCCTATCCATTGTCACTCTGCTACTATTGGTCACGGCTCACATAGGCTGGCCCTTCTGCCTATGCACATTTCTCTCTCTAACTCCAAGACCATTGTTGTGTTTGAGATAGATCATGTCCATCATGAAACAAAGATGCATAACCCTTCTCCTCAATCGTTGAGATTGATAACACACTCATAGCACCCATAACACATTCTCTACTCGCAACACATCTCCTTAATCCATCCAGAATGACATTGTACTACACCCCTGCTCTACATGCCTAGTCCTCATACCAAGCTCCACATACATACCTAAGTCAGACTCTATGAATATGCTAAACAAATATGGTGCTCCTTTCATGTGCCAGTCGATCCCACTGTATAAAAACCATGCAATACTCCTAAGGTAAGCATCCTATTTACCCAAATCACGACCATCCAATGAACTTTTTTCTCGAATTCATCATCCAAGTTTCAGGTCAGCTACAAAGGTATTGGTATGGTTGTACATTTGTTTTGATGGTTACTTCTTGTCATCATATGGTGTATGCTTGAGGCATACTTGGTATGGTTGGTTTTGTATTTGGATATGGTATATCTTGGTTGCTTGGCTAAATAAGGAGCACTCTTATATTTGGTTCAACATATGACATGGTTCTTATAGTTCATGTATTTTAGTTGATTGTACATGGTTGAGGCATATTCGTGTTGTATTGTGGTATATGCATGAGAGACATGCATTCGTTCTTTGAGATACTACATTCATTATATGGCATAGATTTACATATGGTTGATTGATCCAAAAATGAAGGTATTACTGATAAATTTGCAAGTTAGTTTACTATACTTTTTGCATCGGATCGTTAAGAATGCGAAATACATAAACTTATTATCTTGTTTGTGGAATATCAAATGTGACTTTTACTTGATGCTTATTAATGTATAAAGAGATCATCCATTAATATCCATGCTGCAAATGAAGAGAATAGAATATCAAAACAGAAAGAGAAATAGAGACAAGAGGTTGATAACGGAGTTCACCAATCGTTGGCTACGTCTCTGGGCCCGCTTCCAAGTGGAGGACCTCTTTATTTCTCTTTAAAATGCTCAAAGTTCTCTTACAATGCTCTTTTCTGTTACATTACATGCTTCATGTCTTCTGTGCAAGGCCTCTTTGCTCAGATTCATGCATGCACCATCAAAATCCTCTCAACAACATGAGAAAAACGCCTCTCAAAACATGAGAAAAGGCCAAAATTTTACCAACTGCTCCTTCAAAACCCTGCATCAAAAAGTTCCTCTCCAAGATTCAAAAATCTTGGTTCTTATAGTTTTAAAGGCTCAGATGAGGAATCCCAACTTCCCTCAAGATCTGGCCTCTTTCTGGGATCAAATCCCCCTTCAAATGGCCTAAAATCCTCAAAAATTCCATTTTCTGGGCATAATATCAGGCAAAAATCACCTCTGTAATGTTTAAAAACCACTTTTAAACCAAAAATGCAGAGTAGCCCCCAAGACAGAGTGTTTTCCCCCTTTACCAGGTCACATGGATCCACATGGCCAAGTGCCAGCGCTCCAAGTGATATGTGACAGCCCCCTTAACTGTTAGCTCCTGGTTTTGGGGTGCCTTCCATGGGATCTGGGCTAATCTACCCTTGGGTGCACCTAGAATTAGCCCTTGGGTGAGCTCCTGTAATGAAACCACGTGTTGGGGCTTAGCCCTAGCCCCCTTGCACCCTCCTTTGGATATTTGACCCCAAAACTATAGGAAAGTGTGTTTTTTTCATAAATTTGACTTTTGGCAGGTTGGTAATTGAACTTTTCCAAAGACTTGGAGCTAGCCATGGGTCAGAGGTTCGAATCCCATGGACCCCCAACACTTTTTACATGCCAAATAGTAGTGAAGTGCCACATGGCTTACCATGTCTGGGCCATGTGGCACTTATTCATTTTCGAGTTGACCATTGACTTTTGCCATAGAAGAATCTGATTGTCGTGCGATATTTTTCACATCCACAGTCTGTTTTGAGAAAATGAATATACTGTCAGAATCAACGCGATGAGCCGATCACAATGGAATTGGTTTCATCCAATTCTGAGAACTTTGATTTTTGAGCATTTTCTAAGCCTGGGGAGCCTCCTGGATCATTCCTCCCCACTTTGGAAGCTTTTGGACCACCAAAAGTCTGCTTTTACTCAGGTAAGAAGTGAGGGTATTGCCTCCCTAATTTGTCCTATATCATCCATCCTCTCTGTTGGGATAATGATCACTTGACTAATCACAACAAACATGAAAACTGAGATAGCATTGTTTATCAAAGTAATCATGCCATCAACTATACATTCATCTACATTGTTTGTCGTTGTTAGCAGCCATACACTACTGAATAGAAGCAAACCAAATAACAATACTAAATGTGCTAATGAAACAACATGCTTCCTCTTTTGAACAAGAACAGTAATCAAATTATGCAGTTGAACCTCATGTTGTACCCCTGGTGACACTTCATGATTGTTTGAAACATATGGAATCATCTCATGTTTATCATCACTAACTTCATGTTTTATTACAGACATAAGTGTTAAACTTTTGCTTGCATTTACCATTCTTTTTAACTGCCCTGTAGCTGCAAAAGACCTGTTAGTTTTCATGCGATGAGCACGAACAATGTACTCCTTCCCATCTTTCTTGAAGCAATACTTATTTTCCTCCCTGTAGAATATGGATTTCCTATCATAAAGGTATGGGCTTCCCAATACAGTTCCACATATGTCCAGTGGCACTATATCAAGCTCTACTTCATCAACATAATTAGAAGTGATTGCAAACTTGATTTTACATTGCTTGGTTACTTGTAAATTGTTATGACCACATATCCATCCCAATGGATATGGTTTAGGATGTGACTTAGTTTCAAGTCCCAAGTTATTCACAACATCTTCACTAATTAGATTGGCTTGTGATCCACTGTCTACAAGAGTATCAACTTTGACATTATGTGTTGTGACTCTTATGTGGAAAAGTTCATTCCTTTTACACTCATCATTTACATCAACTGATCTAGAAGAGCTAGTACTTGCAACAAAATTTTTACCTCGGATTCCCATAGCTACAACCTGTGTCTCATCATCGGAATCTGATCCAAGATCCACTTGAACCATCGTAGCTGTGGTATTCTTTCTTCCATGGTTGGCAAATTTCTTTGGCTTCAAGTCAACATGTAAGACCCAATAACGATCTTCATCATGGCCTACTTTCTTGAAATGCTTGCAAGTATGCTTCTCCTTTCTTGTTGTGGTTGTCTTCTTCTCTTTCCTTTTCCCTGCATCCTTTCTTTGCCAAGTATCTATATAAACACTATCACCAAGATTCCCTTTGCTAGATTCAATGTGAATGGCTTGTACACATACTTCATCAAAGTTAGAAGGATTTAGCATAAGAATAGTGTGCTTAAGATAAGAATGTAAACCGCCAATATATTTTAGGAGTGTCTCTTGTGTATATAATGGAATACCCAAATTTAAAGATTTCTTACGAAATATCTGAGTATATTCTTGTACACTTTGATCTTTTGATTGCCTTAAACATTGCCAATTCATCATTTCTTGTTGCATGTAAGCTAAAGGGTAAAACTGTTGTTTTAATGCAATAACAAAATCATTCCAGGAAGAGATTGTTTTACCACTTTTCTTAAGATCATCTCTAGTTCTGCTTTCCCACCATATGAGAGTTGTGCCTCCCATTTTGAGACTTGCTAGTTGGATCTTAGTTTCGTCATCAACAATCCTTTGTATCCTGCAATAGACTTCTAATTGTCTCACCCAATTATCTAGCTTTTATGCATCTAATTCACCATCATAAGTGGGTAATTGAAACTTTACATATAACTTTAATAATAGCATATCAKAAGAATGATGATTTTTTTGCTTATCCTTGGAGGAATGTACACTTGCTTCATAATTAGATGATGAGGATGAAGGAGA
The DNA here is from genome assembly GCA_032191745.1 of Picea mariana. NCBI lineage: Eukaryota > Viridiplantae > Streptophyta > Pinopsida > Pinales > Pinaceae > Picea > Picea mariana. The sequence continues at coordinate 166,116 of JASDQU010100187.1, forward strand.
AGAAGGTTCCAAAGGTCCACCACCTCCAACTCCTCCTTCTGCTCTTACCAAAGATTCACCTTCTTCATTGCCTCAAAGCCTTCGTTTCCCTCTTTCATGATAAAGATACTCTACCATGGCTTGCATCAATTTAAAGGCCTCGAAGAAATCATCTTCAGTTTTGTAGGGACCCAATTTCCTTGGCGAAGACATCTCTTGCTTATGCGGTCTCTTTTGAATCTTTGTGTCAAGAGCCTCAAGTTGGCCTTCTCCTCGCTTGATTTTTTCTCTTGTGAGCATCCAATGCTTGCAATTCCTATCAAACCTTCACAACCAAATGCTCTGATACCATAAACTTGATCTAAAAATGAAGGTATTACTGATAAATTTGCAAGTTAGTTTACTGTACTTTTTGCATCGGATCGTTAAGAATGTGAAATACATAAACTTATTATCTTGTTTGAGAAATATCAAATGTGACTTTTACTTGATGCTTATTAATGTATAAAGAGATCATCCATTAATATCCATGCTGCAAATGAAGAGAATAGAACAGAAAAACAAAAAGATAAATAGAGACAAGAGGTTGATAACGGAGTTCACCAATCGTTGGCTACGTCTCTGGGCCCGCTTCCAAGTGGAGGACCTCTTTATTGCTCTTTAAAATGCTCAAAGTTCTCTTACAATGCTCTTTGTTGTTACATTACATGCTTCATGTCTTCTATGCAAGGCCTCCTTGCTCAGATTCATGCATGCACCATCAAAATCCTCTCAGCAACATGAGAAAAATGCCTCTCAAAACATGAGAAAAGGCCAAAATTTTACCAACTGCTCCTTCAAAACCTTGCATCAAAAATTTCCTCTCCAAGCTTCAAAAATCATGGTTCTTATATTTTTCAAGGCTCAGATGAGGAATCCCAACTTCCCTCAAGATCTGGCCTCTTTCTGGGATCAAATCTCGCTTCAAATGGCCTAAAATCCTCAAAAAATTCCATTTTTTAGGCATAATATTAGGCAAAAATCACCTCTGTAATGTTTAAAAACCACTTTTAAACCAAAAATGTAGATTATCCCCCAAGACAGGGTGCATGCCCCCTTTACCAGGTCACATGGGGCCACATGGCCAAGTGCCAGCGCTCCAAGTGCTATGCACCAGCCCCCTTAACTGTTAGCTCCTGGTTTTGTGGCGCCTTCCATGGGATCTGGGCTAATCTACCCTTGGGTGCGCCCAGAATTAACCCTTGGGTGTGCTCCTGTAATGAAACCACATGTTGGGGCTTATCCCTAGCCCCCTTGTGCCCTCCTTTGGATATTTGACCCCAAAACTATAGGAAAGTGGGTTTTTTTCATAAATTTGACTTTTAGCAGGTTGGTAATTGAACTTTTCCAAAGACTTGGAGCTAGCCATGGGTCAGAGGTTCAAATCCCATGGACCCCCAAATACTTTTTACATGTAAACCAATAGTGAAGTGCCACGTGGCTGCCCATGTCTGGGCCATGTGGCACTTATTCATTTTCCAGTTGACCATTGACTTTTGCCATAGAAGAATCTGATTGTTGTGCGATATTTTTCACATCCGAAGTCTGTTTTGAGGAAATGAATATATTTTTGAAATCAGCGTGACGATCCGATCGCAATGGAATTGGTTTCATCCAATTCTGAGAACTTTGATTTTTGAGCATTTTCTAAGCCGAGGGAGCCTCCTGGATCATTGATAGTATGATATATGGTACAAGGTACACATGGTTGATGATCTAGTTCATGATTCACTATTCCTTATTGATGTATGATTGATGCATGAGATAGTATGCATGTTTATATACAGTTGATGCATGGTTTAGTACATGTGTTAGGTGATTTATGAGCATATACATGTTGGTGACACAGTGACGGTGACAGAGACAGAGTGAAAGTCACAAAGACAGCGTGATAGAGGAAGAGTGATAGTGAAAGAGACAATAGCATTGATAGAGGAAAAGTTTGTGATAGAAACAGTTGGTCTACATTTATACTTCAGGGTAGTTGGATGGGGAAAGGATAGGTGGTTGTAGCCACCTTCCGATTGGAACCAGAGAACTCAGGGGGTCATAACCTCCTTCTAGTTGAAGCTAGAGAATTCAGGGAGTTGTAGCTTCCTTCAGGTTGGAGCCTGAGAATAGGGGGTTGGATACTCCTTCCAGTTGTAGTTGGAGAATCAGGAAGTTGATGCTTCCAATGAATGTATTCTTTTGATATATAAGAAAAGCATTTTGTGTTTTTCTCGCATTTGGGTTTCCACACAAATTGTGTTGTATTGTGTATCTATTGTAATGTGATGTTGTTTGTGATTATACGATTGATGACATATTGAATGCTAATGATAAACTGATGAATATTGTTGAAGAACATACTATGGTTAAAAGTAATGAATTGCTCATTATTGATTCACCCCCCTCTTAGTAATCCAAAAATTGGTATTAGAGTGGGTCCTTCAAGAAGCAGTCTAACCACTAGAAAGAGATCATGGATCACGCTAGGATTTGGGTAGAACAGTTTGATGGCGAGAATTATGCCTTCTAGAGAATAAGAATGAAAACATATATGCAATCACAAGGATTCGATGTTTGGCAATCAATAGTAGATGGATACAAAGCACATGCCACTCCCCCGACAGATAGAGATGGAAAGAAGATTGAAGAAAATGACTCAAGGGATAGAAACACTATCGAGAATGGTGTGACTCAAGTGATACATACCAAGATTATGCATTGTGATTCTACAAAATAAATGTGGGGCAAATTGAAGACTATCTACAAAGGAGATCAAAATGTTAAGGAATCTAAACTTCATATTTTTAGAGCCAAGTTCAAAAAATTGAAGATGAATGAAGATGAAAACATAGCAGTCTACTTTCTACGAGGTGATGAAATAGTAAATAGTATCAAAGGTTTGGGAGATGAGATAAAGTAACAAGTCGTTGTTAAAAATGCATTAAGATCTCTACCAATGAGATTTGACTCAAAAATTTCAACTCTAGAGAAAGAGTGGACCTAGCTCAATGACCATGGATGAGTTGCATAGGATACTCACAAATTATGAGATGAGGACAAAGAAGACAATCCAATTGTGAAGGAAGAAACATTCAAGGCATCCAAGAAGATGAAGAAGATAAACAAAAGCCAAAGTTAGATTGTAGTTGTAGAGATGATTCAGACGAAGATGAAGAGGTGGCTAACTTTGTCGGAAGGCTGAAAAGAGGAACTGAAAAATACAAAGGTATGATTCCATTGAAATGTTTTAATTGTGAAGGTCTTGGCCATTTAGCTAATAAATGTCCCTATAAGAAAAATAAAGGTAATGAAGAAGATGACTCTAAAAAGAAAAATCAAATACAAAAGGGTAGAAGAAACAAAAATATTTTTTTAAGAAAAGTCTTTACACCGAGTAAGACAGATCCTCATTAGACGTATATGAAGTCAGTGATAGTGATACAAAAAGGGTACTATTCATGGAAATAGAAGACTTCGATAAAGAAGGCTCCGAAGAAGAATGTGAAGAGGAAGAAATCAATTATAGGGAAGAATTGATGTGTGCCATAGAAGCTCTAAAGAAGGAAAAGAAGAAAAACAAGTCACTCCAAACAGAACTAAAGATGAAAGAAGAATTTGAGAACTCCCAAGAAGTCCAGCAGACAATCGCAAAGCTAAAAATCTAGGTAGAAGAAGAAAATATGATTTAAGAAGCACTCAGAGGGTAGTTAGATGAAAAGGACAAGATCATTGAAGGGTTAGAAGCATAGATGGTCACTCTAAGAAAATATCTTTAGAAGAAGGACATGCAACAAAACAACACCAGGATATTGGATAATATCATTAACAGTCAAAGACTTTACTATGAAATATTTGGATTAGGATACAATCAGACGCAGATAGAGAAAGGTTCAAGCTCCAAAATGACAGAGTAAGAAGAAAAACCAAGAAGCTATGTAGGAGTCATCATAGGTCCCTCTAAAAAATAAGAAGATAGGAAGACTCGAGAGGAATATTACAGAGACATTGCACCACCTAGAAGATTCAGAAGTCAGTATCAACAACAACGAGATATAGAAATACCTTAATAAGAAGAAGGATTCAGAAGAGCAGCACCATTCAGAAGATATTCCACTCCCAGGTATCAAAATATTTTTCTTGGTTCATGTTATTCATGTTATAATTTTTGGCAAAAATTTGTGAATTATAGAGACAATACCAAGAACAAAAGAAACGATGAGTGATATACAAGAAATATGTATCCAAGAAGATCTCATGAAGCACATAATAGAAGCTACGACAGATTTGGATAATTAAGTGATGTGGTAGAATGCTACAAGTGAAATAAATTTGGACATATGGATAAATATTCCATACTTATTGTTCCTCCAAGGGAACCAAAGCAGAATATCAACAGTCATAAGTAGGAACCAGAAAGGATATGGATAAGAAAGCAGGATCAGTTAAACACTGAAGAATGCAATCTTTCTCTACAAGCTCAACACAAGAAACGTGGATGGTATGTTGACAGTGGATGCTCAAAGAATATGACAAGTGATAAAGACATATTTATGACATTGAAGAAGGAAATAGATGGATCGATTTCCTTTGGAAATGACTACTCATCCAGAATTATTGGAAAGGACATATTCAAGCTCGGAAGTAAGGATGCCACGGTAGAAGATGTTTTATTGGTCGAAGACATGAAACACAATCTGGTAAGTGTAAGTCAAATGTGTGATCAAGGACATAGACTTGTGTTTGAATCAAATAAGTGTGAGATAAGGAAAGCAGAATCAGGCAAGTTGGTGGCTACAACTGTAAGAAATCCAAGCAACATATATGTTCTAAATGAAATAGGAAAGGAAATATGTTGCTTAGGAAAGGATGATGAAATTTGGCTCTGGCATAGAAGAATGGGTCACATAAATTTTGATAATTTTTTCAAATTCGGCAAAAAGGACGCAGTAAGAGAAACACTTGAGATCTCGAAGCCAACAAACATTCTATGCAAACATTGTCTACAAGGAAAACAAACCAAGTCAAAGTTCAAGTCAAAGGATTATTCCACAACAAAACCAGTAGAGATTGTACATATTGATCTAGTTGGACCAACAAGAATGAAGGGATTGAAAGGTGAACACTATTTCATGTTATTGGTAGATGACTACACAAGAATGATTACAGTTTTGTTTCTAAATAAGAAGTCAGAGGCATTCGAAAACTTCAAGAAATACAAAGAGATGGTTGAAACTGAGACAAAGTTGAAAATCAAGTGTTTGAGATCAGATAATGGAAGAGAGTTTACATCAAAGGAATTCATGGAATTCTACAGCGAGCATGGGATAAAGAGGAAATTCTAATTTGTCAGGACACTTCAGCAAAATGGAGTTGTTGAAAGGAAGAATAGAACAGTACAGGAAATGGCCAAAACCATGTTAATGAATTCCAAGTTAACATATGTCTTTTGGGTACAAGAAGTACATACAATAGTTCACATCTAGAACAAAGGGATGCTCAGAAATAACAGTGATGAGAACCCATACAAGCTATGGAAAAGAATACCAACAAATGTGAAGCGCTTCAGAGTATTCAGAAGCAAATGCTACATCAAAAGAGAAGATGGAAGAATTGGAAAATTTGATTCTCGAGTTGATAAAGGCATATTGGTTGGGTACTCAAGCAAAAGGAAAGCATACAAATGCTTCAATATAAGACTCAAAAGAATAGTAGAAAGAATCAATGTGATGATTGATGAGACAAATGCATGTAAGATAAAATAAAGTAGTAAAGATTTAGTGGAACGGGATCAAGAAGAAGACTTGAAATAAGAAGAATTAGATGAAGAATCAGATGAAGAAGAAGAGAATCCAGAAGCATAACAAAAATAAAAGGATCTTCAAGTACCTCCAAAGACACCCAACAGATGAGTGCATAAAAATCATCCATCAAAATAAATTATTGGCAATAAAGATGCAGAAATTGAAACCAGAAGAAGAACCCTCTCACCAGAACAACAACATCTAGCACAACTATCTACTATTGAGCCGAGAAACTTTGAAGAAGACAAAAAGGATGAACATTGGATCAAAGCTATGGATGAAGAGTTATATCAAATAGAGAAGAATGACACATGGGAACTGATTCCAAGGCTGAAGAACAAGAACTTCATTAGTACAAAGTGGGTCTTCGTAAACAAGTTGAACGAGGATGGACAAGTTACCAAGAAAAATGCAAGATTTGTATGCAAAGGGCACTCTCAAGTTGAAGGTATAGACTTCGAAGAAAAAATTTTCCTAGTTTCCAGGATGGAAGCAATCATATTGATCTTATCCTATGCTTGTTCCAAGAAAATAAAGGTTTATCAGATGGATGTAAAGTCAGCCTTTCTAAATGGAGAATTAGAAGAAGAAGTATACATTGAACAACCTGAAGGTTTCATGTTATCAGAAAAGGAAGATTACATTTGCAAGTTAAATAAAGTGTTATATTGATTCAAGTAGGCCCTAAGAGAATGGTATTCAAGACTGGACATGATTCGAATTATTTTCGGCACGAAATGAGAGCGAAGATATAACACATAAATATTTAGAGATATTGCAAGAGAGACAACAATATAACAGAGATATAGTGGAAATAAAACAAGACTCACAGATATACAGTAATACACGATTTCTATTAACGAAATAAATGTACAGAGACTGTAAAATACAGAGTGAAAGACTCGCTAGAATGGTGGTAGCTTATCTCTGAGAAGAGATGCAACGGCTACTCACATCCATGAGAAGATGATTACAATGAGGCTCTGGAGGCATTTTTAAAATAAGCAGGAATGACCAAAACCCTAGACATCCCAAAACCTAACCCTGGGAGATGAAGCGCCAAAAGTCATGTGGGCCCCGTTTGGGTAAGTTGGTGCATCAACTTCCCGGGGTCGTAACTTTTGCATACGATCTCTGTTGTAGCTATATGATAGATCATTGGAAAGATATATCCAAGGAATACAACTTTTGGATGAGCAACATCGATCTATGATCCATGTTGCTCCCTGTTTTCTCAAAAAACATTGTTTAGGGCCTCAAAATGGCCCCGGAAGTTGAAAACTGCTAAAAATAGTAAATTACCAAAATTGCCAAAAACATGTTTTGGACCAGTTGGAGAAGGTGGGTGGCCACCGATATCCACCTAGATCAATCCTCCCTCCTTAGGAAGCAATGGTCTCCATTGCGTTGAGTTCCCGGGGGAGAGGGGAAAGTGATTGCTGAATTTGAATCTTGGTGATCTGCTTGCCTTGTTGGAGAAGTGGCGTTGCTTAGCTTGTTGAAGGCTATCACGAACCTTTGACTAGAAGGTTTGGACCTTTTTAACCAGTCTGGATACTTTAGATGACTGTGTGCAGAAGGAATCTTTGTGCTTTGTTGCAACCTTGTCGACCTGCTTCTGTTGGATAGAAGGTGCTTGGGCCGAAGTTGTGGTGGTTGCAATATCCTTTTGCTCCCCTTTTGAACAGATTGTGGAGAAGATGAATTTTGTAGTATGATATACTACCTTGTGGCACTGTTGAGGTGGGGCAGTAGTTGGAACTACCTCTGGTATCCTATAGAGATGACCCTCCAGAGTAATAATGACACTACAGGGTCGAGACTCATAGATAGCATGGTGTTTCCACATATATGGCTGGCCCAAGAGAACATCACAAACATCCAGTGGGGAAACATCACATAATACCTCATCCTTGAAGGGTTGGATGTCATATGACAATCGACACTACTGGCTGACACGAATATCTCATCCTTGGCGAAGCCACCCGATGTTGTATGGTTGCGGGTGTGGTGTTGTCAATAATCCCAACTATTTGATGACCTCTGCTGAGATGAGGTTCTTTTGGCTTCTGCTATCAACAATAAAATGTAGTGGGGTCCCCTTCACCCATATCTATGAATGAAAAAGGTGCTCCCCCTCTTCTGGATCTGTTGGTTCTTCTGGTTGAATTGTTGCGGTCGCGACAATAGCAATGGGGTCTGTGTCGATGATCTGTCTTTTACCAGTATTTTCAGAATCGGATTCTGAATCAGGGTTCGGCTCCTTGTCTTTGATCTCGGCCACCAATGACTATTTTGAGCAACATTCATCGGTGTTGTGCCAGGGGCTTTTGTGGAAATCACACCATTTTCCGGTGTCCTTCTTTGTCTTCCCGTGACCCTTCTTTTCCTATGGCTTTGACTGGTTTTCGAGAGACTGTTTGTTAGGGTTGTCTTTGTCATACTTTGGTTGTTGTGGATTTGCAGACCCGAACTCTCGTTTGTTCTAGTGCTTAAATTTCTGCTCGATTTTAACAGCATATTGATAGGCAGCACCGAGTGATGAGATGTCTAGGAAATCCATTTCAGTTTGGATGTATCTGTGTAGAGCCCCATGGTATTTCAGAACCAAATTTCATTCGGAGTCTTTGATACCTAGCTTGGTGCGCAAGGTATGGAAGCTATTGGTGAACTCCGAAATTGATTGGCCCCTCTCTTGCCGCAGTGTGGTCCATATCATGTACTGGTCCTCATAGTTTCCAACAGGGTAATATTGTTCCTTTACCGCATCCACAAAAAAATCCCAAGTGGGCTCGGCCCCATATATTCTAGACTCCTCTGTGGAACTCTGCTCCCAGTAATTTTCCCACCAATGTTTGACATGGGGGAGAGCCCTAAGGAGTGCGAAGGTGGTCTTTTCCTTGTCGGAAAAATTATGAACAGAGAAATAACCTTCTAGAAGATTTAACCATTTATCTAGGGCATCTGCATCTATTTGACCTTCAAATATGGGAATATCAAAATTAACCTGTACCTTGAAAGGCGATGTGCCTCCAAAGTGGCTTCTTGATGAATATGCACCTGATGTTATCGGGAGGCATTGAAGGATGTGGGAAAAATTCTCCATCATTTCGTCCCTCTGTCGCATGAGAGCTTGCTCAAGCAACAGACTGATAGGATCGTATGCTCCATCGTTTTTCTTTTCTTCCGCCATTGAGGGTTTCTTGGGTGTGTGAGAGTGATTTTCCTCAAGAGAGACAAGCTCGAGACCCAACTTGCTATACTCAAACCTCGTCGGGGACATGCACTAAAAAACGATCAAGAGCAGCCTGCTCTAATACCACTAATCTGGATTATTTTCGGCACGAAATGAGAGCGGAGATATAACACATAAATATTTAGAGATATTGCAAGAGAGACAACAATATAACAGAGATATAGTGGAAATAAAACAAGAGTCACAGATATACAGTAATACACGATTTCTAGTAATGAAATAAATGTACAGAGACTATAAAATACAGAGTGAAAGAATCGCTAGAATGGTGGTAGCTTATCTCTGAGAAGAGATGTGATGGCTACTCGCATCCGTAAGAAGATGATTACAATGAGCCTCTGGAGGCCTTTTCACAATAAGCAGGAATGCCCAAAACCCTAGACATCCCAAAACCTAACCCTGGGAGATGAAGCGCCAAAAGTCATGTGGGCCCCGTTTGGGTAAGTTGGTGCATCAACTTCCCGGGGTCATAACTTTTGCATACGATCTCCGTTTTAGGCGTATGATAGCTCGTTGGAAAGATATATCCGAGGAATACAACTTTTAGATGAGCAACATGAACTATGATCCATGTTGCTCCCTGTTTTCTCAAAAAACACTGTTTAGGGCCTCAAAATGGCCCCGAAAGTTAAAAACTGCTAAATATAGTAAATTACCAAAATTGCCAAAAACATGTTTTGGACCAGTTGGAGAAGGTGGGTGGCCACTGATATCCACCTAGATCAGGATAGATACATACATCATCAAGGGTTTAAGAAAGGGAATGCAAACAACAATCTCTACATAAAAGGAAATCAAGATAGTATCCTGATAATTGAAGTTTATGTTTATGATATTATTTTCGAAGGTGATGATGATAGGATGAGTCAGAAATTTTCCAAATACATGCAGAATGAATTCAAGATGTCTTTACTTGGAGAGTTGTATTTATTTTTGGGTCTCTAGATATGTCCGAGTAACAAAGGTATCTTTATCTCATGGACCAAGTATATCAGAGAAATGTTGAAGAAGTTTGGAATGACATACTGCAAACCAGTCAGTACTCCTATGCAAACCAATTGCAAGTTAAGTAAGGATGATGATTCTAAGGATACAGATCGGAGACAATACAGATCGATGATTGGTATTTTAATCTATGTGACATATTTAGACTAGATGTGATGCAGATAGTTGAACAGGTTTCAAGGTTTCAAGTAGCACCAAAGGAATCACGTGTTATGGAAGTAAAGAGGATACTCAGATATCTCAAAGGTACATAAGATTTTGTATTATGGTATCCAAAAGGAAAGTATCTATCTCTTATCGCCTACACAAAATATTGGGCAGGTTGCATTGATGATAGAGGAAGTACAAGTGGAGCAACTTTCTACTTGGGTGAGTGACTAGTATCATGGTTAAGCAAGAAATAGTCATCAATATCTTTGTCTACAACAAAAGTAGAATACATTGTAGCAACAACTTGTTGTACTCGGGTTCTTTGGATGAAGTAGACCTTGTAGGATATACAAGTAAAGTGTGATGAGCCCATTTCAATACTGTGTGAAAACACCAACACCATCAATATATCCAAGAAACTAGTGATGCATTCTAAGAAGAAGCACATTTTGATAAAGTATCACTTTCTACAAGAACATGATACAGAGAAGAACATCAAGCTAGAGTATGTCATGAGAAAAGAGAAGATTGCAGATATCTTCACCAAACCACTTGCAAGGAAAAACTTTGAGTATCTACGAAAGAATCTTGGAGTAGTTTCTTCCCCACAGTGATTCACATGTCATCAAGCTTAACAAGACAGGGGGAGAGAAACAGAAATCTTGAAAATTTTCAAGTAAAGAAACTTTTCAATGTTTTTCATATACATCAAAGAGATACATGAGGAAGAACCATGAAGAGAAAGGGAAATAGAGACAGTAGAGGCTTGTAGATATGGGAAGAAGCCCCAAGAGGAATATTACCTTTTGCCATTGATTTCAAAGGGGGAGAGATAGAGCAAGGCATGGAAACAGAGAGAGAGAAGCATGCAGACAAGGGGAGTGATGGTCATAGGGGGAGCTTGGGCATAAGTATGGTCATGCCTAAGTATTGTAATCAAGGCCAAAGGGGTGGATTGTTGATAGTTTGGTTCTCATTAATGTCAACCCTTGAAGAAGCCTCGATGGTGTGGCTTTGGTACCCAAAGTTGCATGAGGAATATGGACCTGACGAACAGAGTAAATGCATACAAGACCCTCATAGATCGATAGTAATCGTCGTGTATTTTTCGGTGATATGTGGAATGCCATGTAGTTCCTCACAGTTAGGGAGATATGATTTTTTGAAGTTGTAAACCTCGAAGAAGTGGTCAAGAAGCCCCTAGTTGGTTACAATTATTTAATGAAAGTTTAAATTTGTTGTAACAAGAAAACCCTAGAATCCCTAAATTAAGGAGAGTATTTACCTAGCACTAATATAAATATACCTTAAGGAGTCATTCACAAGAACACACATACACTTATTCATTTCTTATCTTTATTGTGATCTAGTGATGTTTTTTCTAAGGTTGTAGCATCATTTTCTGAGGTAGAAAAGGTAGGTCGAAGGAGAAAGTTTTGGGGTTGAAGAAAACCCTAGTTTCTGAGGTATAAACAGGTTGCAAGTCAGAAAGGGAGTGTATTTACGTGGGCTACAGTGGAAAAAATCATGTATATGTGTGGGCAGTAGAAGAGAAAGTTGTGTATCTGTAAAAAGTCTCATGAATGATTGAGTAGATGTTGGTACCAGGTCCCTAAAGTCTGAAGGAATTCTACAGGTCACCATCTCATAGTTTCAGGTCAGCTACAGAGGTATTGGTATGGTTGTATACTTATTTTGATGGTTACTTCTTGTCACGATATGGTGTATGCTTGAGGCATACTTGGTATGGTTGGTTTTGTATTTGGATATGGTATATCTTGGTTGCATGGATGAGTAAGAATCACTCTTATATCTGGTTCATCATATGACATGGTTCTTATAGTTCATATATTTGAGTTGATTGTACATGGTTGAGGTATATTCATGTTGTATGGTGGTATATGCATGAGAGACATGCATGGGTTCTTTGAGATACTTCATTGATGATATGGTATAGATTTGCATATGGTATAGGGTACACATGGTTGATGATATATTTCATGATTCAATATTCCTTATTGATGTATGATTGATGCATGAGATAGTATGCATGTTGGTATACAATTGATGCATGGTATGGTACAGGTTTTAGTTGATTGATGAGCAGATACAGGTTGGTGAGACAGTGATGGTGACAGAGACATAGTGATAGTGACAGAGACAGAGTGACAATGACAGAGATAGAGTGACAGTGACAGAGATAGTGGCAGTGACAAAGGCATAGTTTTTGATAGCGACAGTTGGTCTACATTTATATTTTAGGGTGGAGAGATGGGGAAAGGATAGGTGGTTGTAGCCACCTTCTGGTTGGAGCCGTAGAACTTAGGTTGTTGTAACCTCCTTCTGGTTGGAGCCATAGAATTTAGGGAGTTGTACCTTCCTTCAGGTTAGAGCCTAAGAATAGGGAGTTGGATCCTCCTTCCAGTTGTAGCTAAAGAATCAGGAATTTGGTGCTTCCAATGAATGTATTATTTTGATATATAAGAAAAGAATTCTTTCGTTTTCTCCCATTTGGGTTTCCACGTAAATTATGGTGTACTTTTTATCTATTGCGATGTGATGTTGTTTATGATTATACTATTGATGACATATTGAATTCTAATGATAAACTACTGAATATTGTTGAAGAATATATTGTGGTTAAAACTAATAAATTGTTCATTACTGATTTACCCCCCTCTCAATAATCCAACATAAGTAATGGTGGTAGCCCTCTAGGACCTACGGCTACCAAAGATTCCACTTACAAGCCTGCGACTACCCTTATAATACCTCCCACAGTCCACTATTGTTCTCCTTTGTTGGTCAAACCTCCTCCCTGTTGTTTTAGGCTTCTCCAAGGCTATAACATCCCTGAAAAACTTGTGGCATCCTCCTTTCAGTAGGTCGAGTGTATTATTACATTAACCTACCCTAAACACATTCAAACACAATATATTTGAGGCCTTTTAGTCTCCTCCATTTGGTTGGATTGAGGTCACCACACTTGGACTGAAATCACCAAGCATCCACACAATTATGAAATGTCACGATGACTTTTATATCCTTTTATACAAGTCTAGTGGTTGAGTTAGAATCCCCTTTACAAAATCAACATTTAATTAGAATAATTTAATCCTCTTTGTGGGTGTGAATCCCCAACACAAGCCCACAAATCCCATCACCAACCCCATGAAGCCCCAGTTTGATTCCAAGGGCGGTTTTTGTCAAAAATTGGAGACACTTCCACACTAATCCTAGCGGAAGAGAAGAATAATTTAATCAATAATGCAAATGAAAAAGCAATCACATAGTACATAGATATTTTACCCTGGAAACCCAAACCGGGAAAACCAACATTCCTTTGAACATTCTTCTCTCTTGTTGTCTTATTCAATATGAATAAAAGGTTACATGTCTAACCTTGGTCCACACCTAAGACACAATCAACATCATACCCTCTTTCTTGTGCAAAAACAACCCTGTATCCAATCTGGCTTACATATACATGACCAACAACCTATGATTCATACATATTTTCATATTATGCATTAACCTTAACGTCCTTACAATATGCCTCTTTATAGGATTTACAATAGGAAAAACCTTAAATATTGGTGCCCAAAAATGGTTAGAAATCCATTCAGATCATTGGCTACAAATCCCAAAAATATCGAGATTATGTTACAATTGACTCCAATTCAGATTACCAGACAGCCTTCATTCAATCTCTAGTCGATTGTCTCACACCCACACTTTGACCTCTTGTTGGTTGACTTGTCGTCAATATCTTCGACTTTGACTTTACCTAGTCGACTACCTCAACCTTCGACTTGTTGTTGATCCACCTCAACCTTGACTGTTGTCGATCCACCTCGACCTTGACTGTTGTCGATCCACCTTGACCTTTGACTATCAGTCGATTTACCTCGACTATAATTTCACTGCAAAGAATATAACAAACCAACATTCTCCCACTTGTTGTCTTCTTTGCTAAAACGAGAGATTCCTAAACTTTCATTCACAGACTTAGGGAAGCAATGCCCATTTCCTCTCTGCACCAAGATAACTTCACAACACTCATAGACTTGGTCAATGAGTCTATTATGTTTTCCAACATGTCTACTTTCTTGAGTAGCACCTTGTTACTTTCCACCATATCTCTTATAAAATGGTATTGTACATCAATGTGCTTAGTTTTCGAATGATAAGCATGTTTCTTTGCCATAAATATTGCGCTTTGACTATTGCAACTTACCTTCATAGCTCTCTACACAAACTTGATTCATGAACACAACCTTTGAAACTATACTTCTTCTTTGCTTCCATGAGTGGCTACCATGTATTCATCTTCTGTTGTTGGCAAGGCTACGACCGACTATCTCTTAATCATTCAGCTTATTGCTCCACTAAATATCTTGAAGACATATATGTCGGTCGACCTCCATCGATCCAGATCACCAGCCTAGTCGGAAATGACAAAGCCATGTACATTTAATTTAACAGGGTCACCTCCAGGTCTTCTTTGGTAGCATTTAGCATAGTCCTTTGTTCCACACAAATACCTAAATACTCTCTTGACAGTGGTACAGTGCTCCTTTCTAGGTGTCGACATGTACCTTCTCAATACTCCCACTGCATGGAAAATGTTTGGTTGTGTGCATACCATCACATACATTATACTACCAACACCACTTGCATAGGGAAAACATGTCATGTCCTCTCTTTCTTCCTTTGTATTTGGACAATGTACAGCAATTAGCCTTGCTCCCACAAGAATTAGCACCTTCACTGGTTTGCAATCTTGCATGTTGAACTATTTCAGAATTGTTTCAATATACTTCATCTGATTCAACCAAAAATTTATAGCAGCTCGATCTCTCTTAATCTCCATTCCCATAATGAAGTTTGTTGCACCAAGATCCTTCATGTCAAACTTGGAGGATGGTTGTTTCTTCACCTCCTTTATTATGTCCATGTTGTTTCCAATCAACAACATGTCATCGACATACAAAGCTACATATATGAAACTCCCACCTTCTTTCCTTGGAATATATGCAGTGATCAACTTTGCTTCTCACAAATCCCAAACTAAGGATGTATGTGTCTAACTTCTAGTACCTCATCCTTGGATATTGCTTTAGACCGTAGAGGGATATTTTCAATTTGCACACCAACTCTTTCTTTCCCTTCACTACAAATCCTTCAGGTTGTTTCATGTAGATTTCTTCTTCCAGGTCCCCATGTAGCAACGTTGTCTTCACATCCATATTTTCTATCTCCAGATCGAATGTTTCATGCAGATACATTAGTACTCTAATGGAATTTAATTTTGTAACAGGGGAAAAAATATCACCAAAGTCGACTCCCTCGACTTGGGAATAACCTTTCACTACCAGTTCAAATTTGAACTTATCAACTTGTCTTGCGGCATTCATCTTCTTCTTGAATACCCATTTGCTACCGACATGATTTCTTCCACTAGGTAACTTGACTAAATACCATGTCTCATTCTTGTGAAAGGATTCTATATCTTCAACCATGGTGTCCTTTCAAAGTTTACCCTGTTTTGAGTGGACCGCCTCACCGACCGACTTGGCATCATCATCGATGGTAGTTAGCATAAATGAAAAATATAAGTCCGGTGGACCATACATTTCGAATGGTTTTCTTATTATTTTTTACCTCCTTACCATCGAAGTTTGTTTTTCCACCTCTTCCTCAAATTCATTCAACTCATCTGAATCATCTTCTTCATTCCTCAGTTCAAACTGCACCATCTCAGGATTATTCTCGGTCTGAAAAACTTCTTCAAGCGCGAACTTACCTCCAACTTCTATGAAGACCACATCTCAATTGTACACTATTCTCCTTGATGTAAGATCCCATAGTTTATATCCTTTCATTCCTTCCTTATATCCGATGAAAATACATTTGACTACCTTCTTGTCTAGCTTGCTCCTCTTTTCCTTGGGAACATGCACAAATGCATCACATCCAAATAATTTGAGATGTGCAACCGAAGGATTCTTACCTGACCATACCTCATGTGGAGTCGTGTCGACTAGTGCCAATGAAGGAGACATATTTACCAAATTTCTTGCAGTGTAGACTGCCTCCGTCCAAAATTCTTGTGCGAGCCTAGCACCATTGAGCATGCTCCTTGCCTTATCCATCAATGTTCTGTACATTCTCATGGCAACTCCATTTTTTTGTGGGGTATATGGTGTGGTATTTTGGCATGTTATTCCACATTGCTTAGGAAACTGATCAAATTCTTTTCCACGGAATTCACCACCATTGTCAGTTATCAACACTTTAATCCTTTTTGTAATGTCCCCAAGGTCGAGCCCAATTGTAAATCTTGTTATGAAATGAATTGTAATTATGTTTTATAGGCTGGTGAGCCAAGTTTATATAAGTTGGTGGGCTTATGTGATTATTGGGCTAGAGAGCCTAAGTGTTGAAGGCCAAGAGCCTGATTTTGTACCTGTGTCTATGCAGAACATTAATAAAAAATATAAACACCATCGTGTGCAGACCGACCATGATGAATGAGTGATGGGGGACTAAGCTTCCACAGAGTGGGCAAGGGATTGGGGGCTGGAAGGTGGGAAAAGGGGCTAAGTGTTAAGCCTAGGGGCTTAAGCCTTGGGAATAATATTTTAATATTATTCCAAAAAAAAGGGCATGTGAATAATATGTTTTTTACCCTAAGTTCTTTTGGAATGACATGTGACTTCCAAATGGTGGGAGAAACACATGCAGTTGCATGGGTGACAAGTCTCAACCCAGGCGCATGCAAATACAATGGCTGATATGAGCCATGTTGGGGGTTCCTCCACCATTCGACCCTTGACTGCCTGAGTGTGAACCCGTCCAACCTCTACAAGAGACCTGGTGCCATTCTGAAACCGGAGGCGAAGTCTGTGTGTTGATTTCGGAGATAGCCTGTGTTGAATTCTGAAAATCTGATGCATCATCTGTCCGAGCAGATCAAGCCTGTGTGTGGAGTCTCTATCCCAAAGCCATAACCATGAGACCATCCTGTCATTGTTGAGCCTGTTGGAAAGCCTGTGTCTGTTTTCCCCGTTGGTTGTTGTGGCCACGCAATGCTAGACTGCGTGTGGCTTGTTGGCCAGTTTATACAACACTCTCTCCAGGTGAGAGAGTTGATTGAAGTTGGAAGAACAGGTTTCTTGGCCTGTGAATGATTCTCTCCAAGTGAGAGAGTGCACAGAGGAAGGAGAGAACTCCTGGAAGGAACCCTGTAGCTGCCACAGAGCTCGGAGACTTCCAGTCCGGTCTATTGCTGAAACCCAAGGCAAGGGAGGTTAGCCGCCGAAGGACTGTCTAGGTGACAGAGAAGGTGTATACTCCTAGGGTGAAACAGACATGTGGGGAAGGAGAGTTTGTGGGCAGTGAGTATGAGTGGTTCCTGGGAGAGAATTCCTTCTTTGTGACTGTGTGTTTTCCTTGTAAACTCATCCTAGCCTAGGATTCCTTGCCTTGGGGTGGAGCTTAGTCCCAACTCGGGGGTGACCTACTGTTGAGCTTAATGAGGTGTGGTCTAAGGCTGGGAGGTTCATGGAAGGCCTGCACCTGGTTGGTGGAATTACCATCGTTTCAAAGATAAGTACCAGATGATGTTTTTAATTATGTTTCTACACGTATGTGTATTTATATTTATCATGTATTCTGTTGTGCATACGAATTAATGTTAATTCCATTGATTATTTATAATAGCAGTAATTCTTATGTTTACTCTGAGTTTAAATGTGTTTCATTTGCTTAAATGCATATCATATATATATATAATTAAGTATGAGATTGTTATTCCACGAAGTAGCGCCTGCCCGATGGTGAAAAGGGGTCATTACAGATTGGTATCATAGTGTTACAGCTCAAAATGAAAGTGTGTTATAGATTGGTATCAGAGCCAAGGTTTCGATGCTGAGCCTAGATGGGCCAGATAAGTGGTCTTTGGACCAAGAGTTTGAGGAGAAATTGTGTCTGGAGGACCAATTTCAGACCTTTGAGTGCTCCTAAGTGTCAAGAAGATTACTTGACCATGATACAAAGCTCAAGAGGTGTAGCGATGTTATGACCCCGTAGCTAGTGTATTATAAGGCCACAGGAAGAGAGGACTCCACACCATAAGTGTTGGAGCCTTAGGATCAGTTCAGAGGAAAGGAGAACCCTCGTGACCATCAGATCTGGAAAACATGCGCAGGGTTTAAAAACTCTTTGGAGTTGCAGAGGAACGTGGAAATCGCGATATGCGAAATCCTGAAATTTGTCAAGACCGTCCATCGGAGGGAAAAACACATGGTTGTCGGTCAGCGTTTCGGCACCCGGGAAACTCAAGGGAAAGAACCCTTGTGTTCGCAAGTCGCCAAATAATGAAACCCAAAAACCCGAAACTGAGGAGAGGTGAACACCCCTGAAACGCCGAAAATATCTGCATCGTAGATCGGGGAAAGGCCTAACCATTGGATTTTGCTTGGAATGGACATGGGTGTATGGATGTGTACCACGTGCCAGTGAGTCGAGAACACAGGCGAGAGTGGTGGGACCCGATGATGTCACTGAAGGTGATGTGGACCCTCCTGAATATGCCACGTACCATTGTGGTTAAGGGTGACAGCTGTGTTGTGGACCTGGAGAGTAAAGTAAATCAAAATTTCAGAATTCAGAAGTTGGAGTGACCAGGGGTTGGGAGTCACTGCGTCGTGAAATCTCGGGTACTGAAGACCCGAAACCTGAAGTTCCGAAGTCCCGAAATATCTACCATAGTTGGTGACAGCTGTGTTGTGGGCCCAGGGGAAAGAGGTTGGATGTTTGGGAGTCGGGAGTCAGAGAGGGAAGCGAGCGCGAGAACCTCCAGGGGGCCGAAACCCTGAAATCCTGAAGTCTTGAAATTTTTGAAGACAAAGGACCATCGAGGATTTAACTATTGGGTCCTCGTGGACCAAAACCCAAAAGTCCCGAAAGCGAGAATGAGAACCTTGTGGACCGAGACCCCGAAACCCGGAGTCTTGAAGTCCCAAAAATTACAGAGCCGAATAGAGCTCAGAAAACTTAGTGGAATCAAAACATTTTTCTTATTCGCATGGGTTTATGATTATTGTGATTTTGTTAAGGGTTTAAGGCCTGAAAAACTTCGGTTGACTGCACATTGTGTGTGTAGAGTTCAACGAGTGTCAGGATAACCAAAAATCGACGCCGAGTATGGAATTGGAAGAGGTGTAGATTTCCTCTGAAACAGAGGACGAAAGGGTAGGAAGGGATGTCAACTTGGGAGTCGAAGGATCAAACTCCAATGGGCATGGAAGAGAATTATATAAGGAAGGGCACGTAATGAAAATCATTGAAGGATTGTAGAGAGATGCCCAGGCTCACTGAGATGATAGCCGAAAGCTCATGAAAGTCAGGGATTGGTAGGGTGAATTCAACTTTAAAATGTTGAAGAGCCTGGAAATAATAGAAAGGAAATTGGAGAAGGGGAGTGACTCAAGCAAGACAGAGAGTCGCAGGATCCCTAAAAGGAAAAGAATATTAATAAGTGTCAAAACCCCTCAGAGGAGAAGAAGATCGAGGAGTGGTAGCAAACATCATCGTCACTCCCCAAAGCATTCCAGTAGGGAGGCATGCAGTAGTTCAAGCCCATCCCCTACTAGAAAACACCGAAGATCTGGAAGGGATGAATTGAAGGGGAAGATGAACAAGATCAAGCCTCCAACGTTCAATGGAGAACATAAGAAGGAGGAAGATGTCGAAACCTGGTTGCTTGGCATGAGGAAATATTTCCAACTGCAGAATTATTCCACTCATGCAAAAAGAAGAATTACGATGTATCAACTGAAAGGAAAACAATCCATGTGGTGGGATCAGTTTGTGCAGGTGCAGCGCATCAAGGAGAAAGATCACTTGGAAGGAGTTTAAGAGGTATTTCGAGATGAAATACCTGACCAAAAGATACTATGACAGAAATATGAAGGAGTTCTTCGAACTCAAGCTAGACAGCATGACCATTGATGAATACGAATGAAGTTTCTTGGAACTACTGAAGTATGTTCCATTCATCAAAGATGAGGCTGTCGAGATTCAGAGGTATCTTAGTGGACTGCCACCTGCCATTGGTGACAAGATTCAGTATGACTATCCTAAGACTATGGAAGAAACAATAAGAAGGGCTAAATGCTTATATGAATAGCAAAGAGAAAAGCCTCTTTTTTGGAAGTCTTGGGATGACCAGAGGAAGCTTAAGAAGGAACAGAGGCAGAAGGGAAACAAACCTCCCTTTTTCAGAAATAATCCTCAAGGACATCCATCGTTTAGAGAGTCGAGAATGGTTGAAGTGGGTGATCAAATGCCAAGACCGCCACCTATGGAGTGTTGGGGTTGTAAAGGAAACCATAGGTACAAATACTGCCCCCACGGAAAAGATAAAGCGAGAACCATCCACAATGTTCAGCAAGTTGAAACAGTGGAGGATATGGGCAGCAGAATGCCAAGGATCTACACAACCCTGGATAACAAGCAGGCTGAATTTCAATCGCACATGATCAAAGTGGAAGGTATGATTAAAAACCGACCATTTATTATTTTAATCGATTCAGGGGCTAGCCATAGTTATGTAGATCCTAGGGTGGTGGAAAGTTTGCATTTATCAAGAAAAAAACATGAAAAGTCTTGGTTAGTGCAATTGGCTACAGGAACCAAGAGGAAGGTCACTGAATTGATTAAATCATGTTCAGTAGACATGAATGGATTGAGCACGAAGGCTGAATTGAATGTTTTGCCTTTAGGCTCTTATGACTGCTTAATTGGAATGGACTGGTTGGACCAGCACCATGCCCTTCTAGACTGTCGTAACAAGAGTTTCACATGCCTGGATGAGGAGGGGAATCGGAAAACAATCCAAGGGATTCTTAGAGATGTGGTTGTTAGAGAAATCTCAACCATGCAGCTGAAGAAGTGTTATAGAAAAGGCTATCAATTAATTGCAGCCCATGTGGAGGAAGCATCCAGAGATGAAGTCTCAAATATTGGAGACCACGAGGTACTCACAGAGTTCAAGGATGTATTTCAGGAGGTACCTGGACTACCCCTGAAGAAAGACATCGATTTTTCTATAAATTTGATGCCTGGAGCAACTCCAGTTTTGAAAGCTCCTTATAGAATGAGTACGCCAGAGCTGAAAGAGTTGCAATTGTAGCTTGAAGAGCTTCCGAAGAAGGGGTACATTCACCCCAGTGTGTCACCTTGGGGTGCCCCAGTCCTGTTCATGAAGAAGAAGGATGGGACATTGAGGTTGTGCATTGATTTTCGGCAGTTGAACAAGGTAACTGTCAAGAACAAGTATCCTCTGCCAAGGATCGATGATATTTTCGATCAGTTGAAGGGTGCGAAAATATTTTAAAAGATAGATCTCAGATCCAGATATCACTAGGTGAGAATAAAGGATGAGGACATCAGCAAGACCACCTTTAGAACAAGGTACGGTCATTACGAGTTCACAGTGGTGCCGTTTGGACTGTCAAACGCACCTGTTGTTTTTATGTGCTCGATGAATGGTGTATTCAGGAACTATTTAGACAAGTTTGTCATAGTCTTCCTGGATGACATCTTGGTGTATTCCAAGTCAGAGGAAGAGCATGAAAAACACCTGAGAATGGTGTTGCAATTGTTGAGATAACACCAACTATATGACAAGCTGAGCAAATGCTCATTTTATCAAAGACAAATCCATTACTTGGGGCATATTATTTCAGAAGAAGGGATAGTTGTGGATCCTGAGATAGTTGAGGCCATCCGAGAATGGTCAGAGCCAAGGAACGTGGCAGAAGTTAGATCCTTTATGGATCTAGAAGGCTATTACAGAAGGTTTATAGCAGGGTTCTCAATGATAGCTTACCCTATCACTTCCTTACAAAGGAAGGAGAAGAAGTTTCAGTGGACTGAAGAGTGTGAGAACAATTTCCAATGAACGAAGAATTTGTTAACCAGCACTCCAATCCTGAGGATTGCAGATCCAAATAGGGATTCCGTGGTGTGCATATATGTGTGTAAGGAAGGGTTGGGAGGAGTTCTTAGCCAAGATGGATTTGTAATATGTTATGAGTCCAAGAAGCTGAAAGAGCACAAAAATAATTATGCCACTCATGATTTGGAGTTGGCAGTAATCGTTCATGCTCTAAGGAAATGGAGACATTGCCTCATGGGAAGAAGATTTGAGTTGCGAATAGACCACAACGGTCTGAAGTATTTGTTTGATCAGCTGACTTTAAATGCTAGGCAAAGTAGATGGCTAGAGTTTTTGTGCAAATACGACTTTGATATCAAGCATATCAAAGGGAAGGAAAACAAGGTGGCTGATGCACTCAGCAGAAAAGTGCATGAATTACATGCTATAGCCATTAGCATGTACAGGACTGATATCAAGGATAGAATTCTGGAAGCTGCAAATGTTGAATTGCAGTACAGAGACTTAGTAGCAAAGCTACAACAGCATGACAGACCAAAAAAAAACGCAAGTTACACCTTGGAAGCTGATGGATTACTTCTGTATAAAGACAGAGCGTATATACCCAATGTCCAGGAATTGAAACTGGCAATTCTAAAATAAATGCATAACGTGACTTATGTTGGACATCCTGGATATCAAAAGACTGTGGCAGTAGTCAAAAGCCATTACTTTTGGCCGGGTATGAAGAAAGAAATCGTTGAATACATCGCTAGATGTATGGAGTGCCAGAGAGTTAAGGCTGAGCATAGGCACCCAACATGGTTGATGCAGCCTTTACTCATTCCTAAGTGGAAGTGGGAAGTGGTGACAAACGATTTTATTACAGGATTGCCCAGAACAAGCAAGCAGCATGATTCGATCATGGTTGTGGTGGACAAGCTTACAAAATCTTCCCATTTTATACGACTGAAAACCACTCACAAGGCAGCAGATGTTGTTGATATCTTCTTAAAAGAAGTGGCACGCTTGCACGGAATTTCTAAGATGATTGTGTTTGATAGGGACTCGAAATTCACCTCGAATTTCTGGAAAGGACTATTCAAATGATTCAGAACGAATCTGAATTTTATTACAATGTATCATCCCAAGTCTGATGGATAGACAGAGAGGGTGAACAGAGTAATACAAGACATGCTGAGAATGTATGTGATGGACAAACCATCAAGATGGGAAGACTACCTACATTTGGTAGAATTCGCCTACAATAATGGGTATCATGCATCATTGAAGATGAGCCCATTTGAAGCACTTTATGGAAGAAAGTGCAACACTCCAGTGAGTTGGGATAATCCAGCTAACAGAGTAGTAGTTGGGCCAGAGTTGCTCAAGGAGATGGAGGACCAACTGATAAAAATTAAATAGAATTTGAAAGATTCCCAGGAAAGGCAGAAAAGTTGTGCTGATAAGAACAGAAACCATCGAGAATTCAAAGTGGGTGATCATGTTTTCCTGAAAGTGAAAACTAACAGGAGTTCCCTAAAGCTGTGAATTTGCGCCAAGTTGGCAGCAAGGTTTTGTGGGCCATTTGAGATCCTGGAAAGGATTGGGCCAGTTGCATACATGCTTGCATTACCTGCATCTATGACTATACATAATGTGTTTCATGTTTCATTGCTTAAGAAACATATACCTTATGCTAATCCTGTTATCAACTGGAATGTGATTCAGGTGGAACCAGAAGGTGTTCTGCAAGTGTATCCTGTGCGCATATTGGACAGGAAAATAAAACAGCTCCAGAATCGAGCTATAAAGATTGTAAAGGTCCATGGACCTGGTACGGTCCTGAGGACGCAACATGGGAGCATGAAGATGTTATGCGGACAAAGTACCCGCATATTTTCGAAATTTTTGAAAAGCTTGCAGATGCTGTGTAAAGTTGTACTGAGGACAGTACAAAAATAAGGGGAGGGGGATTGTAATGTCCCCAAGGCCAAGCCCAGTTGTAAATCTTTTTATGAAATGAATTGTAATTATGTTTTATAGGATGGTGAGCCAAGTTTATATAAGCTGGTGGGCTTATGTGATTATTGGGCCAGAGAGCCTAAGTGTTGAAGGCCAAGAGCCTGATTTTGTACCTGTATCTATGCAGAACATTAATAAAAAATATAAACACCGCCACGTGCAGATCGACCATGATGAATGAGTGATGGGGGACTAAGATTCCACGGAGTGGGCAAGGGATTAGGGGCTGGAAGGTGGGAAAAGGGGCTAAGTGTTAATCCTAGGGGTTGAAGCCTTGGGAATAATATTTTAATATTATTCCAAAAAAAAGGGCATGTGAATAATATGTTTTTTACCCTAAGTTCTTTTGGAATGACATGTGACTTCCAAATGGTGGGAGGAACACATGCAGTTGCATGGGTGACAAGTGTCAACCCAGGAGCATGCAAATAAAATGGTTGAGATGATTCGTGTTGGGGGTTCCTCCACCATTCGACCCTCGACTACTTGAGCGTGAACCCATCCGACCTCTGCAAGAGACCTGGTGCCATTCTGAAACTAGGGGCGAAGTCTGTGTGTCAATTTTGGGGATAGCCTGTGTTGATTTCTGAAAAGATGATGCATCATCTGTCCGAGCAGATCAAGCCTGTGTGTGGAGTCTCTGTCCCAAAGCCATAACCGTGAGACCATCCTGTCATTGTTGAGCCTGTTGGAAAGCCCATGTCTATTTTCCCCGTTGGTTGTTGTGGCCACGAAGTGCTGGACTGCGTGTGGCTTGTTGGCCAATTTGTACAACACTCTCCAGGTGAGAGAGGTGATTGAAGTTGGAAGAAAAAGTTGCTTGGCCTGTGAGCGATTCTCTCCAGGTGAGAGAGTGCACAGAGGAAGGAGAGAACTCCTGGAAGGAACCCTGTAGCTGCCACAGAGCTCGGAGACTTCTAGTCTAGTCTGTTGCTGAAACCCAAGGCAAGGGAGGTTAGCATCCGAAGGACTGTCTAGGTGACAGAGAAGGTGTATACTCATGGGGTAGAACAGGTATGTGGGGAAGGAGAGTCTATGGGTAGTGAGTATGAGTGGTTCCTGGGAGAGAATTCCTTCCTTGTGACTGTGTTTTTTCCCTGTAACCTCAGCCTAGCCTAGGCTTCCTTGCCTTGGGTTGGAGCTTAGTCCCAGCTTGGGGGTGACCTATTGTTGAGCTTAATGAGTAGTGTGGTCTAAGGCTGGGAGGTTCATGGAAGTCCTGCACCTGGTTGGTGGAATTACCATCGTTTCAAAGATAAGTACCAGATGATGTTTTTAATTACGTTTCTGCATGTCTGTGTATTTATATTTATCATGTATTTTGTTGTGCATATGAACTAATGTTAATGCCATTGATTATTTATAATAGCAGTAATTATTATGTTTACTTTGAGATTAAATGTGTTTCATTTTCTTAAATGCATGTCATATATATATAATTAAGTATGATATTGTTATTTCGTGAAGTAGCGCCTGCCCGACAGTGAAAAGGGGGCATTACAGATTGGTATCAGAGTGTTACAGCTCAGAATGAAAGTGTGTTAAAATTTTCTATGTTTGGTTTTCCATAAGAGATTTAAACTCCTTAAATCTCTCGCAAACCTCTGATTTCTTCCTCAGGAAATATATCCATGTATTCCTGGAAAAATCATATATGAAGGAGGCATAATACAGGGATACACTAGGTGAAGGAACTGTAACCGAGCCATACACATCACTATGAACCAGTTCTAGAATCCCATTTTTCATTGTTTCTCAAGATGGGAACCTCACCCGACTTTGTTTTCCATATATGCAATGTTCACAAAATTCGATCTCTAAACCACATTTAGGAAACCCTTCAATCATACCCTTGTTGTGCATAGCTAGAAGTCCTTTTTCTCCAATGTGTCCCATCCTCTTGTGCCATAGCCTGGTCGGGTCCATTTTATCATGTCTTACCGAGTCAGTTTGTACCGACTTAGCTTGAGTCGAGTTGATTTGAGTCGATTTCAGGAGAAACGATGTTGTTTCATCCAGTCAAGTCAACATTCCCTAACAGCTTCTACAGGGTACCAATCCAAACTCCTTTCATCAATACCATCACACCTCTGACCATCTTGCTCGAATCCTTCTGAAATAGAGTATGCACACCTACATCACTCATATTACTGGCAGATATCATATTTGTTGACAAACTTGGAATGTGTAGAACACCTGGAAGGGTTATTTTCCTCCCATCCTACAGTATCATTCAAACTCTTCCTCGTCTGACAATTTTGGTTTTCGAGTCATCCCCCAATAACACATCACCTCCATCATATCGTTCATACTCGTAGAACTAGTCTCTATGTGGAGTCATATGATAGGATGCTCCTGATTCGATCAACCAAACACTTTTATCTGATTGTGTACTAGTCGACATCAGGTACACATCACCTCCCTTATCCGGGTTTGTCTTTCTCTTAGTCGACTACTTCTCGTCGTATCCATCACTGAATTATGTTTCCTTCGACTTGCATTCCTTTTTATTATGCCCATATTTACCTTATTTCTATCATCTTCATGTCGACTGAACTAGGGATTTAGATATACCCTTCAAATTGAACTTTCTACTGGATAATCTGCCTTTATCTCTGTCTATTGATCAACCTCTCACTACTAGAGCATCTTTGGTCGATCCTTCCATGTTCTTCCTTTTCATTTCTTCCAACAACGAAGAAGAAACCACGTCCTCTAACACTTGTGTGGTTGTACTACTCCCAATAGCCACGACTAAGCTATCTCAAGTGTCTGGCAATGAACACAATAGTCTTATACATTCCTCCTCATCAATTTAAATGCTCAGTCACCAAACTGACATCACTCATTCTAAGAAGATACAGTTTCTTTATGAGAAATAGCTTCTTTACTAGAGATTTTGATTGGTATAAGCTTCCCAACTTGTCCCGTGGTTTCTTGGTTGAATATTCACCTGATACATTCAGCAGTATTGAATTTGCAAGACAAAGCCAAATCGTACTTCTTCCTCTTCTTTTGATTTTATCCCATTCTTTCGTCGACATACCTGTTGACTGGGTACCTGGACAAACTATTGTCCATTTTTCTCGATCTACAAGAAGACCTTCCATTTTAAGCTTCCAAAGCTAAAAATTATTTCCATTGAATTTTTCTATCTCTATTATTGAACTTCTCGCCATTCTTTACCAGGATATTTAACACAATTTATGACTTACAACTCTTACTGTAACTAGGGTTTAGTTCTTAGATTCAATATTGGTAAGTCGAGATCTGAAACACTCGCCAAAGAATAACACAACTATGATACCACTTTTCAGAAAATGAGAGACACTTCCACACTAATCCTAGTAGAAGAGAATAAGAATTTAATCAATAACACAAATGACAAAGCAATCACACAGTACACATATATTTTACCTTGGAAACCCAAACTGGGAAAACCAGCATTCCTTTGAGCATTCTATTCTCTAGTTTTCTTATTCAATCTGAATAAAAGGTTACATGTCTAACCTTGGTCCACACCTAAGACAAAATTGACATCATACCCTCTTGCATGTGAAAGAACAACCCTGTAGCAAATCCATATTACATCTACATGACCAACAACCTACTATTCATACATATTTTCATATTATGCACTATCCTTTATGGCCTTACAACATGCCTCTTTATAGGCTTTACAATAGGCAAAACCCTAAAGATTAGCACCCAAAAATGGTTACAGATCCATGCAGATCATTGGCTACAAATCCTACAAATCTTGATATTTTGTTACAGTCGAATCCAAGTCGTATTACTAGTCAGCCTTCATTCAGTCTCTAGTCGGTTGTCTCATGCCCACACTTCGACCTCTTGTTGGCTAACTTTTCATCAATATCTTTGACTTCGACTTTACCCGATTGACTACCTTGACCTTCGACTTGTTTTTTATCCATCTGGACCTTGACTGATGTCGATCCACCTTGACCTTGATTGTTGTCGATCCACCTCGACCTTCGACTTTCAGTTGATCTACCTCGACTAGACTTTCACTGCAAAGAATATAACAACCCAACAATTTTTACTAAATGAAAAGTCCAATCTGGTTCCAAACACTATTCCCACGTGCTTGACACCTAGGCCACTAGTGGGAATGCCTCCCGATGCTACAAAAGAATCAACAAGGATTTGGAATTTACTCGACTTGACTACCTTGACCTTCGACTTGTTTTTTATCCATCTCGACCTTGACTGATGTCGATCCACCTCGACCTTGATTGTTTTCGATCCACCTCGACCTTCGACTTTCAGTTGATCTACCTCGACTAGACTTTCACTGCAAAGAATATAACAACCCAACAATTTTTACTAAATAAAAAGTCCAATCTGGTTCCAAACACTATTCCCACGTGCTTGACACCTAGGCCACTAGTGGGAATGCCTACCGACGCTACAAAAGAATCAACAAGGATTTGGAATTTACTCTTTGTTTTTGGGTATATTCACCCTTCAACCCAACCAAAGAAATGCACAATAGCTTAGGTATCCTTCACAAAGAAAAAATTGGGCCCATTACTATCAACTCTATTGTGCACCTTATTTTAAAAAATTCCCTCTTATTTTTTTATAGTGGAGGTTTCTAGTGGAAGTAGGTGGTCGACGTTTTTAGTCAAAATATTTTGGTCAATATGTTTAAATTATATAAGGTTACCTATTGCACTCACATATATGGTGCATTGTTGCATTAAATAAATAAGTGCACCAACAATTGTTATTACTAATTCGTGATAAAATGTTGATTTAATTATATTTCTATATATACTATAATTGGTGCATATTAAATTAGTTAACACACTAATACGTCATTATCTACAATGCAACAAATGAAGTTTAGACATTTTATTATACAATATCAGTTTTTATTTTAAAAAATTACTTAAAATTATCAGTGTGCTCCCATAGAAGAAGAACCAACGTGTTCCCTGCAAAGGCATGTCGTAGATCATTTCATCATTTTGTGATAAAACTCTTGTCAATACATCTTTAAACAATAAGTGCATTGATATACTGAATGAGGTTTAACAATTTTGTAATACAATATATGTTTTATTTAAAATATTACAACAACTCATCAATGCGTTTATGAACCATAATTGCACTGGGACATCTGTTGGCAAATATTTAACAGACAGCGAATGCTTGTCATTGATGGCAAGTACAGGAATGAAGATGGCATGAGTACAGAAAGTTTATAATAGATGGGCATTATGAGAAGTTGTTACAGGGAAGATTTGAATAAGCTCAGAAGAGATAGTGCAGAGGATTGTTGGCAAGATCAGAGTAAGCGGAACAAAGTAAGGTCAGGAGGAGAAGCAGCATTTCTGATTGGATCTCATTTACAAGTGTTGATCAGGACTGCTCGGGAGGAGAAGCAGCATTTTAGATCGTAGGATCCCATTTACAATTCCCGATGACCGTTAGATCAAGTGTTGATCGGGACTGTTGATCCGAGACTCCATTTCGGAGTTTCGCGACTCGCGACTTGGAGAGGTAAGAAATAAAACCTTCAAAATTGTGATTTAATTGCAGCTGTCAAATCAAGGTGTGATCTGGACCGTTGACTCCATTTCGGAGTTTCACGACTCGCGACTTGAAGAGGCAAGAAACAAAACCTTTGAAATCACAATTTAATCCCCGCCGTCAGATCAAGGTGTGTTCTGGACCATTGATCTAAGCTCCAACTCAGAGCTTCACCTATCATGACTTGGAGAGGTAAGAAACAAAACCTTGAAAATCGGGATATGCGAAATCGCGATTTAATTTCAGCCATTAGATCACGATGTGGTCTGGACCTTTGATCTAAGGTTCATTTCACAGTTTTTCCTATCGCAACTTCGAGTGACAAGGACCTCTATTGAAGGAATCGTGAGATGTGAATTCATGATGAGATCTGGACCATAGATGCATCGAAATCATGGACCGTTGATCTAAGCTTCATTTCGGAGTTTCGCTTATCACAACTTGGAGTGGCAAGGACTTCCATCGAAGGAATCATGAGATGTGAATTCACGATGAGATCTAGACAGTAGATTCATCGAGATCGTGGACCGTTGATCTCAGCTCCATCTTGGGGTTTCGGGGATCGCGACTTGGAAAGTCGAGATGCCTCATCTCCAGACTCACGAAATGTGAATTCGCGAAAAGAAATTTTTTCTTAAGTGCTTGGTCATGGCCATGGTCATATAGAGGAAGGAGATAGCACAGAAAATCTCTGTATCAAAGCTTCGAAGATCGCGACATGAAGTGTTGTGACACTTGGCCGCAGGAATGCCAAAATGTCAAAACCTGATTTAAAGGCAAGACCCATCAGAGTTAATCCAATGGTGCAGGTGAATCTGAGCATAATCGGAGGGCTACTGTAGCACGTCACTGTGTAACTGCCATAAACCACTGATGGTTTCTGCTAGATGGCTTGAAGACACTTTAGGGTGATTAACAGAGGAGATGAAGAGTCTCTAGGAATTTTCAAGAGGGATGAAGATGCTCGTGGAGGCGATTGACAGCTGGATGAGCATTGAAGCTTGTAACTGGAGCAGAGAAGGTGAGCTCGACTGTCACAGAGAAGACGAAGAGTCTAAACGGCCAAAGAAGCTGAAGAGTCATGATGATGATCAAACAGAGCACTCAAGTTATGGAGGATATCGGCGCGGTGTGAGTATGCAGAGGTATTTCACACATTGCATGCACAAGGTGCACAAAAGCTATAAATACACAGTACATAGAAGATATGTGCTTGTTGTTGTTGTTGGGATCGTTGTGGATGTTGTTGAAGGTGATTCATGCTTGAAGAAGGATCAGAGTGTAGGAGCTGAAAAGAACAGAAGAAGAACTGTGCAACAAATGGACATGGTGCACAGAGCATAAAAAGCAGAAGAACAGAATGGGCAGTGGATGCATGCAGGAAGACAGTGAGGAAGTTTGAGTAGCAAAATATTGCAGAACAATGATAATACTGGTAAGTTGTTATTGAACACTATA
>JASDQU010100187.1:203558-235258 GCA_032191745.1 Picea mariana
AAGAATGATGATTTTTTTGCTTATCCTTGGAGGAATGTACACTTGCTTCATAATTAGATGATGAGGATGAAGGAGAAGAAGGTTCCAAAGGTCCACCACCTCCAACTCCTCCTTCTGCTCTTACCAAAGATTCACCTTCTTCATTGCCTCAAAGCCTTCGTTTCCCTCTTTCATGATAAAGATACTCTACCATGGCTTGCATCAATTTAAAGGCCTCGAAGAAATCATCTTCAGTTTTGTAGGGACCCAATTTCCTTGGCGAAGACATCTCTTGCTTATGCGGTCTCTTTTGAATCTTTGTGTCAAGAGCCTCAAGTTGGCCTTCTCCTCGCTTGATTTTTTCTCTTGTGAGCATCCAATGCTTGCAATTCCTATCAAACCTTCACAACCAAATGCTCTGATACCATAAACTTGATCTAAAAATGAAGGTATTACTGATAAATTTGCAAGTTAGTTTACTGTACTTTTTGCATCGGATCGTTAAGAATGTGAAATACATAAACTTATTATCTTGTTTGAGAAATATCAAATGTGACTTTTACTTGATGCTTATTAATGTATAAAGAGATCATCCATTAATATCCATGCTGCAAATGAAGAGAATAGAACAGAAAAACAAAAAGATAAATAGAGACAAGAGGTTGATAACGGAGTTCACCAATCGTTGGCTACGTCTCTGGGCCCGCTTCCAAGTGGAGGACCTCTTTATTGCTCTTTAAAATGCTCAAAGTTCTCTTACAATGCTCTTTGTTGTTACATTACATGCTTCATGTCTTCTATGCAAGGCCTCCTTGCTCAGATTCATGCATGCACCATCAAAATCCTCTCAGCAACATGAGAAAAATGCCTCTCAAAACATGAGAAAAGGCCAAAATTTTACCAACTGCTCCTTCAAAACCTTGCATCAAAAATTTCCTCTCCAAGCTTCAAAAATCATGGTTCTTATATTTTTCAAGGCTCAGATGAGGAATCCCAACTTCCCTCAAGATCTGGCCTCTTTCTGGGATCAAATCTCGCTTCAAATGGCCTAAAATCCTCAAAAAATTCCATTTTTTAGGCATAATATTAGGCAAAAATCACCTCTGTAATGTTTAAAAACCACTTTTAAACCAAAAATGTAGATTATCCCCCAAGACAGGGTGCATGCCCCCTTTACCAGGTCACATGGGGCCACATGGCCAAGTGCCAGCGCTCCAAGTGCTATGCACCAGCCCCCTTAACTGTTAGCTCCTGGTTTTGTGGCGCCTTCCATGGGATCTGGGCTAATCTACCCTTGGGTGCGCCCAGAATTAACCCTTGGGTGTGCTCCTGTAATGAAACCACATGTTGGGGCTTATCCCTAGCCCCCTTGTGCCCTCCTTTGGATATTTGACCCCAAAACTATAGGAAAGTGGGTTTTTTTCATAAATTTGACTTTTAGCAGGTTGGTAATTGAACTTTTCCAAAGACTTGGAGCTAGCCATGGGTCAGAGGTTCAAATCCCATGGACCCCCAAATACTTTTTACATGTAAACCAATAGTGAAGTGCCACGTGGCTGCCCATGTCTGGGCCATGTGGCACTTATTCATTTTCCAGTTGACCATTGACTTTTGCCATAGAAGAATCTGATTGTTGTGCGATATTTTTCACATCCGAAGTCTGTTTTGAGGAAATGAATATATTTTTGAAATCAGCGTGACGATCCGATCGCAATGGAATTGGTTTCATCCAATTCTGAGAACTTTGATTTTTGAGCATTTTCTAAGCCGAGGGAGCCTCCTGGATCATTGATAGTATGATATATGGTACAAGGTACACATGGTTGATGATCTAGTTCATGATTCACTATTCCTTATTGATGTATGATTGATGCATGAGATAGTATGCATGTTTATATACAGTTGATGCATGGTTTAGTACATGTGTTAGGTGATTTATGAGCATATACATGTTGGTGACACAGTGACGGTGACAGAGACAGAGTGAAAGTCACAAAGACAGCGTGATAGAGGAAGAGTGATAGTGAAAGAGACAATAGCATTGATAGAGGAAAAGTTTGTGATAGAAACAGTTGGTCTACATTTATACTTCAGGGTAGTTGGATGGGGAAAGGATAGGTGGTTGTAGCCACCTTCCGATTGGAACCAGAGAACTCAGGGGGTCATAACCTCCTTCTAGTTGAAGCTAGAGAATTCAGGGAGTTGTAGCTTCCTTCAGGTTGGAGCCTGAGAATAGGGGGTTGGATACTCCTTCCAGTTGTAGTTGGAGAATCAGGAAGTTGATGCTTCCAATGAATGTATTCTTTTGATATATAAGAAAAGCATTTTGTGTTTTTCTCGCATTTGGGTTTCCACACAAATTGTGTTGTATTGTGTATCTATTGTAATGTGATGTTGTTTGTGATTATACGATTGATGACATATTGAATGCTAATGATAAACTGATGAATATTGTTGAAGAACATACTATGGTTAAAAGTAATGAATTGCTCATTATTGATTCACCCCCCTCTTAGTAATCCAAAAATTGGTATTAGAGTGGGTCCTTCAAGAAGCAGTCTAACCACTAGAAAGAGATCATGGATCACGCTAGGATTTGGGTAGAACAGTTTGATGGCGAGAATTATGCCTTCTAGAGAATAAGAATGAAAACATATATGCAATCACAAGGATTCGATGTTTGGCAATCAATAGTAGATGGATACAAAGCACATGCCACTCCCCCGACAGATAGAGATGGAAAGAAGATTGAAGAAAATGACTCAAGGGATAGAAACACTATCGAGAATGGTGTGACTCAAGTGATACATACCAAGATTATGCATTGTGATTCTACAAAATAAATGTGGGGCAAATTGAAGACTATCTACAAAGGAGATCAAAATGTTAAGGAATCTAAACTTCATATTTTTAGAGCCAAGTTCAAAAAATTGAAGATGAATGAAGATGAAAACATAGCAGTCTACTTTCTACGAGGTGATGAAATAGTAAATAGTATCAAAGGTTTGGGAGATGAGATAAAGTAACAAGTCGTTGTTAAAAATGCATTAAGATCTCTACCAATGAGATTTGACTCAAAAATTTCAACTCTAGAGAAAGAGTGGA
This sequence comes from Picea mariana, assembly GCA_032191745.1. NCBI lineage: Eukaryota > Viridiplantae > Streptophyta > Pinopsida > Pinales > Pinaceae > Picea > Picea mariana. The sequence continues at coordinate 206,643 of JASDQU010100187.1, forward strand.
CCTAGCTCAATGACCATGGATGAGTTGCATAGGATACTCACAAATTATGAGATGAGGACAAAGAAGACAATCCAATTGTGAAGGAAGAAACATTCAAGGCATCCAAGAAGATGAAGAAGATAAACAAAAGCCAAAGTTAGATTGTAGTTGTAGAGATGATTCAGACGAAGATGAAGAGGTGGCTAACTTTGTCGGAAGGCTGAAAAGAGGAACTGAAAAATACAAAGGTATGATTCCATTGAAATGTTTTAATTGTGAAGGTCTTGGCCATTTAGCTAATAAATGTCCCTATAAGAAAAATAAAGGTAATGAAGAAGATGACTCTAAAAAGAAAAATCAAATACAAAAGGGTAGAAGAAACAAAAATATTTTTTTAAGAAAAGTCTTTACACCGAGTAAGACAGATCCTCATTAGACGTATATGAAGTCAGTGATAGTGATACAAAAAGGGTACTATTCATGGAAATAGAAGACTTCGATAAAGAAGGCTCCGAAGAAGAATGTGAAGAGGAAGAAATCAATTATAGGGAAGAATTGATGTGTGCCATAGAAGCTCTAAAGAAGGAAAAGAAGAAAAACAAGTCACTCCAAACAGAACTAAAGATGAAAGAAGAATTTGAGAACTCCCAAGAAGTCCAGCAGACAATCGCAAAGCTAAAAATCTAGGTAGAAGAAGAAAATATGATTTAAGAAGCACTCAGAGGGTAGTTAGATGAAAAGGACAAGATCATTGAAGGGTTAGAAGCATAGATGGTCACTCTAAGAAAATATCTTTAGAAGAAGGACATGCAACAAAACAACACCAGGATATTGGATAATATCATTAACAGTCAAAGACTTTACTATGAAATATTTGGATTAGGATACAATCAGACGCAGATAGAGAAAGGTTCAAGCTCCAAAATGACAGAGTAAGAAGAAAAACCAAGAAGCTATGTAGGAGTCATCATAGGTCCCTCTAAAAAATAAGAAGATAGGAAGACTCGAGAGGAATATTACAGAGACATTGCACCACCTAGAAGATTCAGAAGTCAGTATCAACAACAACGAGATATAGAAATACCTTAATAAGAAGAAGGATTCAGAAGAGCAGCACCATTCAGAAGATATTCCACTCCCAGGTATCAAAATATTTTTCTTGGTTCATGTTATTCATGTTATAATTTTTGGCAAAAATTTGTGAATTATAGAGACAATACCAAGAACAAAAGAAACGATGAGTGATATACAAGAAATATGTATCCAAGAAGATCTCATGAAGCACATAATAGAAGCTACGACAGATTTGGATAATTAAGTGATGTGGTAGAATGCTACAAGTGAAATAAATTTGGACATATGGATAAATATTCCATACTTATTGTTCCTCCAAGGGAACCAAAGCAGAATATCAACAGTCATAAGTAGGAACCAGAAAGGATATGGATAAGAAAGCAGGATCAGTTAAACACTGAAGAATGCAATCTTTCTCTACAAGCTCAACACAAGAAACGTGGATGGTATGTTGACAGTGGATGCTCAAAGAATATGACAAGTGATAAAGACATATTTATGACATTGAAGAAGGAAATAGATGGATCGATTTCCTTTGGAAATGACTACTCATCCAGAATTATTGGAAAGGACATATTCAAGCTCGGAAGTAAGGATGCCACGGTAGAAGATGTTTTATTGGTCGAAGACATGAAACACAATCTGGTAAGTGTAAGTCAAATGTGTGATCAAGGACATAGACTTGTGTTTGAATCAAATAAGTGTGAGATAAGGAAAGCAGAATCAGGCAAGTTGGTGGCTACAACTGTAAGAAATCCAAGCAACATATATGTTCTAAATGAAATAGGAAAGGAAATATGTTGCTTAGGAAAGGATGATGAAATTTGGCTCTGGCATAGAAGAATGGGTCACATAAATTTTGATAATTTTTTCAAATTCGGCAAAAAGGACGCAGTAAGAGAAACACTTGAGATCTCGAAGCCAACAAACATTCTATGCAAACATTGTCTACAAGGAAAACAAACCAAGTCAAAGTTCAAGTCAAAGGATTATTCCACAACAAAACCAGTAGAGATTGTACATATTGATCTAGTTGGACCAACAAGAATGAAGGGATTGAAAGGTGAACACTATTTCATGTTATTGGTAGATGACTACACAAGAATGATTACAGTTTTGTTTCTAAATAAGAAGTCAGAGGCATTCGAAAACTTCAAGAAATACAAAGAGATGGTTGAAACTGAGACAAAGTTGAAAATCAAGTGTTTGAGATCAGATAATGGAAGAGAGTTTACATCAAAGGAATTCATGGAATTCTACAGCGAGCATGGGATAAAGAGGAAATTCTAATTTGTCAGGACACTTCAGCAAAATGGAGTTGTTGAAAGGAAGAATAGAACAGTACAGGAAATGGCCAAAACCATGTTAATGAATTCCAAGTTAACATATGTCTTTTGGGTACAAGAAGTACATACAATAGTTCACATCTAGAACAAAGGGATGCTCAGAAATAACAGTGATGAGAACCCATACAAGCTATGGAAAAGAATACCAACAAATGTGAAGCGCTTCAGAGTATTCAGAAGCAAATGCTACATCAAAAGAGAAGATGGAAGAATTGGAAAATTTGATTCTCGAGTTGATAAAGGCATATTGGTTGGGTACTCAAGCAAAAGGAAAGCATACAAATGCTTCAATATAAGACTCAAAAGAATAGTAGAAAGAATCAATGTGATGATTGATGAGACAAATGCATGTAAGATAAAATAAAGTAGTAAAGATTTAGTGGAACGGGATCAAGAAGAAGACTTGAAATAAGAAGAATTAGATGAAGAATCAGATGAAGAAGAAGAGAATCCAGAAGCATAACAAAAATAAAAGGATCTTCAAGTACCTCCAAAGACACCCAACAGATGAGTGCATAAAAATCATCCATCAAAATAAATTATTGGCAATAAAGATGCAGAAATTGAAACCAGAAGAAGAACCCTCTCACCAGAACAACAACATCTAGCACAACTATCTACTATTGAGCCGAGAAACTTTGAAGAAGACAAAAAGGATGAACATTGGATCAAAGCTATGGATGAAGAGTTATATCAAATAGAGAAGAATGACACATGGGAACTGATTCCAAGGCTGAAGAACAAGAACTTCATTAGTACAAAGTGGGTCTTCGTAAACAAGTTGAACGAGGATGGACAAGTTACCAAGAAAAATGCAAGATTTGTATGCAAAGGGCACTCTCAAGTTGAAGGTATAGACTTCGAAGAAAAAATTTTCCTAGTTTCCAGGATGGAAGCAATCATATTGATCTTATCCTATGCTTGTTCCAAGAAAATAAAGGTTTATCAGATGGATGTAAAGTCAGCCTTTCTAAATGGAGAATTAGAAGAAGAAGTATACATTGAACAACCTGAAGGTTTCATGTTATCAGAAAAGGAAGATTACATTTGCAAGTTAAATAAAGTGTTATATTGATTCAAGTAGGCCCTAAGAGAATGGTATTCAAGACTGGACATGATTCGAATTATTTTCGGCACGAAATGAGAGCGAAGATATAACACATAAATATTTAGAGATATTGCAAGAGAGACAACAATATAACAGAGATATAGTGGAAATAAAACAAGACTCACAGATATACAGTAATACACGATTTCTATTAACGAAATAAATGTACAGAGACTGTAAAATACAGAGTGAAAGACTCGCTAGAATGGTGGTAGCTTATCTCTGAGAAGAGATGCAACGGCTACTCACATCCATGAGAAGATGATTACAATGAGGCTCTGGAGGCATTTTTAAAATAAGCAGGAATGACCAAAACCCTAGACATCCCAAAACCTAACCCTGGGAGATGAAGCGCCAAAAGTCATGTGGGCCCCGTTTGGGTAAGTTGGTGCATCAACTTCCCGGGGTCGTAACTTTTGCATACGATCTCTGTTGTAGCTATATGATAGATCATTGGAAAGATATATCCAAGGAATACAACTTTTGGATGAGCAACATCGATCTATGATCCATGTTGCTCCCTGTTTTCTCAAAAAACATTGTTTAGGGCCTCAAAATGGCCCCGGAAGTTGAAAACTGCTAAAAATAGTAAATTACCAAAATTGCCAAAAACATGTTTTGGACCAGTTGGAGAAGGTGGGTGGCCACCGATATCCACCTAGATCAATCCTCCCTCCTTAGGAAGCAATGGTCTCCATTGCGTTGAGTTCCCGGGGGAGAGGGGAAAGTGATTGCTGAATTTGAATCTTGGTGATCTGCTTGCCTTGTTGGAGAAGTGGCGTTGCTTAGCTTGTTGAAGGCTATCACGAACCTTTGACTAGAAGGTTTGGACCTTTTTAACCAGTCTGGATACTTTAGATGACTGTGTGCAGAAGGAATCTTTGTGCTTTGTTGCAACCTTGTCGACCTGCTTCTGTTGGATAGAAGGTGCTTGGGCCGAAGTTGTGGTGGTTGCAATATCCTTTTGCTCCCCTTTTGAACAGATTGTGGAGAAGATGAATTTTGTAGTATGATATACTACCTTGTGGCACTGTTGAGGTGGGGCAGTAGTTGGAACTACCTCTGGTATCCTATAGAGATGACCCTCCAGAGTAATAATGACACTACAGGGTCGAGACTCATAGATAGCATGGTGTTTCCACATATATGGCTGGCCCAAGAGAACATCACAAACATCCAGTGGGGAAACATCACATAATACCTCATCCTTGAAGGGTTGGATGTCATATGACAATCGACACTACTGGCTGACACGAATATCTCATCCTTGGCGAAGCCACCCGATGTTGTATGGTTGCGGGTGTGGTGTTGTCAATAATCCCAACTATTTGATGACCTCTGCTGAGATGAGGTTCTTTTGGCTTCTGCTATCAACAATAAAATGTAGTGGGGTCCCCTTCACCCATATCTATGAATGAAAAAGGTGCTCCCCCTCTTCTGGATCTGTTGGTTCTTCTGGTTGAATTGTTGCGGTCGCGACAATAGCAATGGGGTCTGTGTCGATGATCTGTCTTTTACCAGTATTTTCAGAATCGGATTCTGAATCAGGGTTCGGCTCCTTGTCTTTGATCTCGGCCACCAATGACTATTTTGAGCAACATTCATCGGTGTTGTGCCAGGGGCTTTTGTGGAAATCACACCATTTTCCGGTGTCCTTCTTTGTCTTCCCGTGACCCTTCTTTTCCTATGGCTTTGACTGGTTTTCGAGAGACTGTTTGTTAGGGTTGTCTTTGTCATACTTTGGTTGTTGTGGATTTGCAGACCCGAACTCTCGTTTGTTCTAGTGCTTAAATTTCTGCTCGATTTTAACAGCATATTGATAGGCAGCACCGAGTGATGAGATGTCTAGGAAATCCATTTCAGTTTGGATGTATCTGTGTAGAGCCCCATGGTATTTCAGAACCAAATTTCATTCGGAGTCTTTGATACCTAGCTTGGTGCGCAAGGTATGGAAGCTATTGGTGAACTCCGAAATTGATTGGCCCCTCTCTTGCCGCAGTGTGGTCCATATCATGTACTGGTCCTCATAGTTTCCAACAGGGTAATATTGTTCCTTTACCGCATCCACAAAAAAATCCCAAGTGGGCTCGGCCCCATATATTCTAGACTCCTCTGTGGAACTCTGCTCCCAGTAATTTTCCCACCAATGTTTGACATGGGGGAGAGCCCTAAGGAGTGCGAAGGTGGTCTTTTCCTTGTCGGAAAAATTATGAACAGAGAAATAACCTTCTAGAAGATTTAACCATTTATCTAGGGCATCTGCATCTATTTGACCTTCAAATATGGGAATATCAAAATTAACCTGTACCTTGAAAGGCGATGTGCCTCCAAAGTGGCTTCTTGATGAATATGCACCTGATGTTATCGGGAGGCATTGAAGGATGTGGGAAAAATTCTCCATCATTTCGTCCCTCTGTCGCATGAGAGCTTGCTCAAGCAACAGACTGATAGGATCGTATGCTCCATCGTTTTTCTTTTCTTCCGCCATTGAGGGTTTCTTGGGTGTGTGAGAGTGATTTTCCTCAAGAGAGACAAGCTCGAGACCCAACTTGCTATACTCAAACCTCGTCGGGGACATGCACTAAAAAACGATCAAGAGCAGCCTGCTCTAATACCACTAATCTGGATTATTTTCGGCACGAAATGAGAGCGGAGATATAACACATAAATATTTAGAGATATTGCAAGAGAGACAACAATATAACAGAGATATAGTGGAAATAAAACAAGAGTCACAGATATACAGTAATACACGATTTCTAGTAATGAAATAAATGTACAGAGACTATAAAATACAGAGTGAAAGAATCGCTAGAATGGTGGTAGCTTATCTCTGAGAAGAGATGTGATGGCTACTCGCATCCGTAAGAAGATGATTACAATGAGCCTCTGGAGGCCTTTTCACAATAAGCAGGAATGCCCAAAACCCTAGACATCCCAAAACCTAACCCTGGGAGATGAAGCGCCAAAAGTCATGTGGGCCCCGTTTGGGTAAGTTGGTGCATCAACTTCCCGGGGTCATAACTTTTGCATACGATCTCCGTTTTAGGCGTATGATAGCTCGTTGGAAAGATATATCCGAGGAATACAACTTTTAGATGAGCAACATGAACTATGATCCATGTTGCTCCCTGTTTTCTCAAAAAACACTGTTTAGGGCCTCAAAATGGCCCCGAAAGTTAAAAACTGCTAAATATAGTAAATTACCAAAATTGCCAAAAACATGTTTTGGACCAGTTGGAGAAGGTGGGTGGCCACTGATATCCACCTAGATCAGGATAGATACATACATCATCAAGGGTTTAAGAAAGGGAATGCAAACAACAATCTCTACATAAAAGGAAATCAAGATAGTATCCTGATAATTGAAGTTTATGTTTATGATATTATTTTCGAAGGTGATGATGATAGGATGAGTCAGAAATTTTCCAAATACATGCAGAATGAATTCAAGATGTCTTTACTTGGAGAGTTGTATTTATTTTTGGGTCTCTAGATATGTCCGAGTAACAAAGGTATCTTTATCTCATGGACCAAGTATATCAGAGAAATGTTGAAGAAGTTTGGAATGACATACTGCAAACCAGTCAGTACTCCTATGCAAACCAATTGCAAGTTAAGTAAGGATGATGATTCTAAGGATACAGATCGGAGACAATACAGATCGATGATTGGTATTTTAATCTATGTGACATATTTAGACTAGATGTGATGCAGATAGTTGAACAGGTTTCAAGGTTTCAAGTAGCACCAAAGGAATCACGTGTTATGGAAGTAAAGAGGATACTCAGATATCTCAAAGGTACATAAGATTTTGTATTATGGTATCCAAAAGGAAAGTATCTATCTCTTATCGCCTACACAAAATATTGGGCAGGTTGCATTGATGATAGAGGAAGTACAAGTGGAGCAACTTTCTACTTGGGTGAGTGACTAGTATCATGGTTAAGCAAGAAATAGTCATCAATATCTTTGTCTACAACAAAAGTAGAATACATTGTAGCAACAACTTGTTGTACTCGGGTTCTTTGGATGAAGTAGACCTTGTAGGATATACAAGTAAAGTGTGATGAGCCCATTTCAATACTGTGTGAAAACACCAACACCATCAATATATCCAAGAAACTAGTGATGCATTCTAAGAAGAAGCACATTTTGATAAAGTATCACTTTCTACAAGAACATGATACAGAGAAGAACATCAAGCTAGAGTATGTCATGAGAAAAGAGAAGATTGCAGATATCTTCACCAAACCACTTGCAAGGAAAAACTTTGAGTATCTACGAAAGAATCTTGGAGTAGTTTCTTCCCCACAGTGATTCACATGTCATCAAGCTTAACAAGACAGGGGGAGAGAAACAGAAATCTTGAAAATTTTCAAGTAAAGAAACTTTTCAATGTTTTTCATATACATCAAAGAGATACATGAGGAAGAACCATGAAGAGAAAGGGAAATAGAGACAGTAGAGGCTTGTAGATATGGGAAGAAGCCCCAAGAGGAATATTACCTTTTGCCATTGATTTCAAAGGGGGAGAGATAGAGCAAGGCATGGAAACAGAGAGAGAGAAGCATGCAGACAAGGGGAGTGATGGTCATAGGGGGAGCTTGGGCATAAGTATGGTCATGCCTAAGTATTGTAATCAAGGCCAAAGGGGTGGATTGTTGATAGTTTGGTTCTCATTAATGTCAACCCTTGAAGAAGCCTCGATGGTGTGGCTTTGGTACCCAAAGTTGCATGAGGAATATGGACCTGACGAACAGAGTAAATGCATACAAGACCCTCATAGATCGATAGTAATCGTCGTGTATTTTTCGGTGATATGTGGAATGCCATGTAGTTCCTCACAGTTAGGGAGATATGATTTTTTGAAGTTGTAAACCTCGAAGAAGTGGTCAAGAAGCCCCTAGTTGGTTACAATTATTTAATGAAAGTTTAAATTTGTTGTAACAAGAAAACCCTAGAATCCCTAAATTAAGGAGAGTATTTACCTAGCACTAATATAAATATACCTTAAGGAGTCATTCACAAGAACACACATACACTTATTCATTTCTTATCTTTATTGTGATCTAGTGATGTTTTTTCTAAGGTTGTAGCATCATTTTCTGAGGTAGAAAAGGTAGGTCGAAGGAGAAAGTTTTGGGGTTGAAGAAAACCCTAGTTTCTGAGGTATAAACAGGTTGCAAGTCAGAAAGGGAGTGTATTTACGTGGGCTACAGTGGAAAAAATCATGTATATGTGTGGGCAGTAGAAGAGAAAGTTGTGTATCTGTAAAAAGTCTCATGAATGATTGAGTAGATGTTGGTACCAGGTCCCTAAAGTCTGAAGGAATTCTACAGGTCACCATCTCATAGTTTCAGGTCAGCTACAGAGGTATTGGTATGGTTGTATACTTATTTTGATGGTTACTTCTTGTCACGATATGGTGTATGCTTGAGGCATACTTGGTATGGTTGGTTTTGTATTTGGATATGGTATATCTTGGTTGCATGGATGAGTAAGAATCACTCTTATATCTGGTTCATCATATGACATGGTTCTTATAGTTCATATATTTGAGTTGATTGTACATGGTTGAGGTATATTCATGTTGTATGGTGGTATATGCATGAGAGACATGCATGGGTTCTTTGAGATACTTCATTGATGATATGGTATAGATTTGCATATGGTATAGGGTACACATGGTTGATGATATATTTCATGATTCAATATTCCTTATTGATGTATGATTGATGCATGAGATAGTATGCATGTTGGTATACAATTGATGCATGGTATGGTACAGGTTTTAGTTGATTGATGAGCAGATACAGGTTGGTGAGACAGTGATGGTGACAGAGACATAGTGATAGTGACAGAGACAGAGTGACAATGACAGAGATAGAGTGACAGTGACAGAGATAGTGGCAGTGACAAAGGCATAGTTTTTGATAGCGACAGTTGGTCTACATTTATATTTTAGGGTGGAGAGATGGGGAAAGGATAGGTGGTTGTAGCCACCTTCTGGTTGGAGCCGTAGAACTTAGGTTGTTGTAACCTCCTTCTGGTTGGAGCCATAGAATTTAGGGAGTTGTACCTTCCTTCAGGTTAGAGCCTAAGAATAGGGAGTTGGATCCTCCTTCCAGTTGTAGCTAAAGAATCAGGAATTTGGTGCTTCCAATGAATGTATTATTTTGATATATAAGAAAAGAATTCTTTCGTTTTCTCCCATTTGGGTTTCCACGTAAATTATGGTGTACTTTTTATCTATTGCGATGTGATGTTGTTTATGATTATACTATTGATGACATATTGAATTCTAATGATAAACTACTGAATATTGTTGAAGAATATATTGTGGTTAAAACTAATAAATTGTTCATTACTGATTTACCCCCCTCTCAATAATCCAACATAAGTAATGGTGGTAGCCCTCTAGGACCTACGGCTACCAAAGATTCCACTTACAAGCCTGCGACTACCCTTATAATACCTCCCACAGTCCACTATTGTTCTCCTTTGTTGGTCAAACCTCCTCCCTGTTGTTTTAGGCTTCTCCAAGGCTATAACATCCCTGAAAAACTTGTGGCATCCTCCTTTCAGTAGGTCGAGTGTATTATTACATTAACCTACCCTAAACACATTCAAACACAATATATTTGAGGCCTTTTAGTCTCCTCCATTTGGTTGGATTGAGGTCACCACACTTGGACTGAAATCACCAAGCATCCACACAATTATGAAATGTCACGATGACTTTTATATCCTTTTATACAAGTCTAGTGGTTGAGTTAGAATCCCCTTTACAAAATCAACATTTAATTAGAATAATTTAATCCTCTTTGTGGGTGTGAATCCCCAACACAAGCCCACAAATCCCATCACCAACCCCATGAAGCCCCAGTTTGATTCCAAGGGCGGTTTTTGTCAAAAATTGGAGACACTTCCACACTAATCCTAGCGGAAGAGAAGAATAATTTAATCAATAATGCAAATGAAAAAGCAATCACATAGTACATAGATATTTTACCCTGGAAACCCAAACCGGGAAAACCAACATTCCTTTGAACATTCTTCTCTCTTGTTGTCTTATTCAATATGAATAAAAGGTTACATGTCTAACCTTGGTCCACACCTAAGACACAATCAACATCATACCCTCTTTCTTGTGCAAAAACAACCCTGTATCCAATCTGGCTTACATATACATGACCAACAACCTATGATTCATACATATTTTCATATTATGCATTAACCTTAACGTCCTTACAATATGCCTCTTTATAGGATTTACAATAGGAAAAACCTTAAATATTGGTGCCCAAAAATGGTTAGAAATCCATTCAGATCATTGGCTACAAATCCCAAAAATATCGAGATTATGTTACAATTGACTCCAATTCAGATTACCAGACAGCCTTCATTCAATCTCTAGTCGATTGTCTCACACCCACACTTTGACCTCTTGTTGGTTGACTTGTCGTCAATATCTTCGACTTTGACTTTACCTAGTCGACTACCTCAACCTTCGACTTGTTGTTGATCCACCTCAACCTTGACTGTTGTCGATCCACCTCGACCTTGACTGTTGTCGATCCACCTTGACCTTTGACTATCAGTCGATTTACCTCGACTATAATTTCACTGCAAAGAATATAACAAACCAACATTCTCCCACTTGTTGTCTTCTTTGCTAAAACGAGAGATTCCTAAACTTTCATTCACAGACTTAGGGAAGCAATGCCCATTTCCTCTCTGCACCAAGATAACTTCACAACACTCATAGACTTGGTCAATGAGTCTATTATGTTTTCCAACATGTCTACTTTCTTGAGTAGCACCTTGTTACTTTCCACCATATCTCTTATAAAATGGTATTGTACATCAATGTGCTTAGTTTTCGAATGATAAGCATGTTTCTTTGCCATAAATATTGCGCTTTGACTATTGCAACTTACCTTCATAGCTCTCTACACAAACTTGATTCATGAACACAACCTTTGAAACTATACTTCTTCTTTGCTTCCATGAGTGGCTACCATGTATTCATCTTCTGTTGTTGGCAAGGCTACGACCGACTATCTCTTAATCATTCAGCTTATTGCTCCACTAAATATCTTGAAGACATATATGTCGGTCGACCTCCATCGATCCAGATCACCAGCCTAGTCGGAAATGACAAAGCCATGTACATTTAATTTAACAGGGTCACCTCCAGGTCTTCTTTGGTAGCATTTAGCATAGTCCTTTGTTCCACACAAATACCTAAATACTCTCTTGACAGTGGTACAGTGCTCCTTTCTAGGTGTCGACATGTACCTTCTCAATACTCCCACTGCATGGAAAATGTTTGGTTGTGTGCATACCATCACATACATTATACTACCAACACCACTTGCATAGGGAAAACATGTCATGTCCTCTCTTTCTTCCTTTGTATTTGGACAATGTACAGCAATTAGCCTTGCTCCCACAAGAATTAGCACCTTCACTGGTTTGCAATCTTGCATGTTGAACTATTTCAGAATTGTTTCAATATACTTCATCTGATTCAACCAAAAATTTATAGCAGCTCGATCTCTCTTAATCTCCATTCCCATAATGAAGTTTGTTGCACCAAGATCCTTCATGTCAAACTTGGAGGATGGTTGTTTCTTCACCTCCTTTATTATGTCCATGTTGTTTCCAATCAACAACATGTCATCGACATACAAAGCTACATATATGAAACTCCCACCTTCTTTCCTTGGAATATATGCAGTGATCAACTTTGCTTCTCACAAATCCCAAACTAAGGATGTATGTGTCTAACTTCTAGTACCTCATCCTTGGATATTGCTTTAGACCGTAGAGGGATATTTTCAATTTGCACACCAACTCTTTCTTTCCCTTCACTACAAATCCTTCAGGTTGTTTCATGTAGATTTCTTCTTCCAGGTCCCCATGTAGCAACGTTGTCTTCACATCCATATTTTCTATCTCCAGATCGAATGTTTCATGCAGATACATTAGTACTCTAATGGAATTTAATTTTGTAACAGGGGAAAAAATATCACCAAAGTCGACTCCCTCGACTTGGGAATAACCTTTCACTACCAGTTCAAATTTGAACTTATCAACTTGTCTTGCGGCATTCATCTTCTTCTTGAATACCCATTTGCTACCGACATGATTTCTTCCACTAGGTAACTTGACTAAATACCATGTCTCATTCTTGTGAAAGGATTCTATATCTTCAACCATGGTGTCCTTTCAAAGTTTACCCTGTTTTGAGTGGACCGCCTCACCGACCGACTTGGCATCATCATCGATGGTAGTTAGCATAAATGAAAAATATAAGTCCGGTGGACCATACATTTCGAATGGTTTTCTTATTATTTTTTACCTCCTTACCATCGAAGTTTGTTTTTCCACCTCTTCCTCAAATTCATTCAACTCATCTGAATCATCTTCTTCATTCCTCAGTTCAAACTGCACCATCTCAGGATTATTCTCGGTCTGAAAAACTTCTTCAAGCGCGAACTTACCTCCAACTTCTATGAAGACCACATCTCAATTGTACACTATTCTCCTTGATGTAAGATCCCATAGTTTATATCCTTTCATTCCTTCCTTATATCCGATGAAAATACATTTGACTACCTTCTTGTCTAGCTTGCTCCTCTTTTCCTTGGGAACATGCACAAATGCATCACATCCAAATAATTTGAGATGTGCAACCGAAGGATTCTTACCTGACCATACCTCATGTGGAGTCGTGTCGACTAGTGCCAATGAAGGAGACATATTTACCAAATTTCTTGCAGTGTAGACTGCCTCCGTCCAAAATTCTTGTGCGAGCCTAGCACCATTGAGCATGCTCCTTGCCTTATCCATCAATGTTCTGTACATTCTCATGGCAACTCCATTTTTTTGTGGGGTATATGGTGTGGTATTTTGGCATGTTATTCCACATTGCTTAGGAAACTGATCAAATTCTTTTCCACGGAATTCACCACCATTGTCAGTTATCAACACTTTAATCCTTTTTGTAATGTCCCCAAGGTCGAGCCCAATTGTAAATCTTGTTATGAAATGAATTGTAATTATGTTTTATAGGCTGGTGAGCCAAGTTTATATAAGTTGGTGGGCTTATGTGATTATTGGGCTAGAGAGCCTAAGTGTTGAAGGCCAAGAGCCTGATTTTGTACCTGTGTCTATGCAGAACATTAATAAAAAATATAAACACCATCGTGTGCAGACCGACCATGATGAATGAGTGATGGGGGACTAAGCTTCCACAGAGTGGGCAAGGGATTGGGGGCTGGAAGGTGGGAAAAGGGGCTAAGTGTTAAGCCTAGGGGCTTAAGCCTTGGGAATAATATTTTAATATTATTCCAAAAAAAAGGGCATGTGAATAATATGTTTTTTACCCTAAGTTCTTTTGGAATGACATGTGACTTCCAAATGGTGGGAGAAACACATGCAGTTGCATGGGTGACAAGTCTCAACCCAGGCGCATGCAAATACAATGGCTGATATGAGCCATGTTGGGGGTTCCTCCACCATTCGACCCTTGACTGCCTGAGTGTGAACCCGTCCAACCTCTACAAGAGACCTGGTGCCATTCTGAAACCGGAGGCGAAGTCTGTGTGTTGATTTCGGAGATAGCCTGTGTTGAATTCTGAAAATCTGATGCATCATCTGTCCGAGCAGATCAAGCCTGTGTGTGGAGTCTCTATCCCAAAGCCATAACCATGAGACCATCCTGTCATTGTTGAGCCTGTTGGAAAGCCTGTGTCTGTTTTCCCCGTTGGTTGTTGTGGCCACGCAATGCTAGACTGCGTGTGGCTTGTTGGCCAGTTTATACAACACTCTCTCCAGGTGAGAGAGTTGATTGAAGTTGGAAGAACAGGTTTCTTGGCCTGTGAATGATTCTCTCCAAGTGAGAGAGTGCACAGAGGAAGGAGAGAACTCCTGGAAGGAACCCTGTAGCTGCCACAGAGCTCGGAGACTTCCAGTCCGGTCTATTGCTGAAACCCAAGGCAAGGGAGGTTAGCCGCCGAAGGACTGTCTAGGTGACAGAGAAGGTGTATACTCCTAGGGTGAAACAGACATGTGGGGAAGGAGAGTTTGTGGGCAGTGAGTATGAGTGGTTCCTGGGAGAGAATTCCTTCTTTGTGACTGTGTGTTTTCCTTGTAAACTCATCCTAGCCTAGGATTCCTTGCCTTGGGGTGGAGCTTAGTCCCAACTCGGGGGTGACCTACTGTTGAGCTTAATGAGGTGTGGTCTAAGGCTGGGAGGTTCATGGAAGGCCTGCACCTGGTTGGTGGAATTACCATCGTTTCAAAGATAAGTACCAGATGATGTTTTTAATTATGTTTCTACACGTATGTGTATTTATATTTATCATGTATTCTGTTGTGCATACGAATTAATGTTAATTCCATTGATTATTTATAATAGCAGTAATTCTTATGTTTACTCTGAGTTTAAATGTGTTTCATTTGCTTAAATGCATATCATATATATATATAATTAAGTATGAGATTGTTATTCCACGAAGTAGCGCCTGCCCGATGGTGAAAAGGGGTCATTACAGATTGGTATCATAGTGTTACAGCTCAAAATGAAAGTGTGTTATAGATTGGTATCAGAGCCAAGGTTTCGATGCTGAGCCTAGATGGGCCAGATAAGTGGTCTTTGGACCAAGAGTTTGAGGAGAAATTGTGTCTGGAGGACCAATTTCAGACCTTTGAGTGCTCCTAAGTGTCAAGAAGATTACTTGACCATGATACAAAGCTCAAGAGGTGTAGCGATGTTATGACCCCGTAGCTAGTGTATTATAAGGCCACAGGAAGAGAGGACTCCACACCATAAGTGTTGGAGCCTTAGGATCAGTTCAGAGGAAAGGAGAACCCTCGTGACCGTCAGATCTGGAAAACATGCGCAGGGTTTAAAAACTCTTTGGAGTTGCAGAGGAACGTGGAAATCGCGATATGCGAAATCCTGAAATTTGTCAAGACCGTCCATCGGAGGGAAAAACACATGGTTGTCGGTCAGCATTTCGGCACCCGGGAAACTCAAGGGAAAGAACCCTTGTGTTCGCAAGTCGCCAAATAATGAAACCCAAAAACCCGAAACTGAGGAGAGGTGAACACCCCTGAAACGCCGAAAATATCTGCATCGTAGATCGGGGAAAGGCCTAACCATTGGATTTTGCTTGGAATGGACATGGGTGTATGGATGTGTACCACGTGCCAGTGAGTCGAGAACACAGGCGAGAGTGGTGGGACCCGATGATGTCACTGAAGGTGATGTGGACCCTCCTGAATATGCCACGTACCATTGTGGTTAAGGGTGACAGCTGTGTTGTGGACCTGGAGAGTAAAGTAAATCAAAATTTCAGAATTCAGAAGTTGGAGTGACCAGGGGTTGGGAGTCACTGCGTCGTGAAATCTCGGGTACTGAAGACCCGAAACCTGAAGTTCCGAAGTCCCGAAATATCTACCATAGTTGGTGACAGCTGTGTTGTGGGCCCAGGGGAAAGAGGTTGGATGTTTGGGAGTCGGGAGTCAGAGAGGGAAGCGAGCGCGAGAACCTCCAGGGGGCCGAAACCCTGAAATCCTGAAGTCTTGAAATTTTTGAAGACAAAGGACCATCGAGGATTTAACTATTGGGTCCTCGTGGACCAAAACCCAAAAGTCCCGAAAGCGAGAATGAGAACCTTGTGGACCGAGACCCCGAAACCCGGAGTCTTGAAGTCCCAAAAATTACAGAGCCGAATAGAGCTCAGAAAACTTAGTGGAATCAAAACATTTTTCTTATTCGCATGGGTTTATGATTATTGTGATTTTGTTAAGGGTTTAAGGCCTGAAAAACTTCGGTTGACTGCACATTGTGTGTGTAGAGTTCAACGAGTGTCAGGATAACCAAAAATCGACGCCGAGTATGGAATTGGAAGAGGTGTAGATTTCCTCTGAAACAGAGGACGAAAGGGTAGGAAGGGATGTCAACTTGGGAGTCGAAGGATCAAACTCCAATGGGCATGGAAGAGAATTATATAAGGAAGGGCACGTAATGAAAATCATTGAAGGATTGTAGAGAGATGCCCAGGCTCACTGAGATGATAGCCGAAAGCTCATGAAAGTCAGGGATTGGTAGGGTGAATTCAACTTTAAAATGTTGAAGAGCCTGGAAATAATAGAAAGGAAATTGGAGAAGGGGAGTGACTCAAGCAAGACAGAGAGTCGCAGGATCCCTAAAAGGAAAAGAATATTAATAAGTGTCAAAACCCCTCAGAGGAGAAGAAGATCGAGGAGTGGTAGCAAACATCATCGTCACTCCCCAAAGCATTCCAGTAGGGAGGCATGCAGTAGTTCAAGCCCATCCCCTACTAGAAAACACCGAAGATCTGGAAGGGATGAATTGAAGGGGAAGATGAACAAGATCAAGCCTCCAACGTTCAATGGAGAACATAAGAAGGAGGAAGATGTCGAAACCTGGTTGCTTGGCATGAGGAAATATTTCCAACTGCAGAATTATTCCACTCATGCAAAAAGAAGAATTACGATGTATCAACTGAAAGGAAAACAATCCATGTGGTGGGATCAGTTTGTGCAGGTGCAGCGCATCAAGGAGAAAGATCACTTGGAAGGAGTTTAAGAGGTATTTCGAGATGAAATACCTGACCAAAAGATACTATGACAGAAATATGAAGGAGTTCTTCGAACTCAAGCTAGACAGCATGACCATTGATGAATACGAATGAAGTTTCTTGGAACTACTGAAGTATGTTCCATTCATCAAAGATGAGGCTGTCGAGATTCAGAGGTATCTTAGTGGACTGCCACCTGCCATTGGTGACAAGATTCAGTATGACTATCCTAAGACTATGGAAGAAACAATAAGAAGGGCTAAATGCTTATATGAATAGCAAAGAGAAAAGCCTCTTTTTTGGAAGTCTTGGGATGACCAGAGGAAGCTTAAGAAGGAACAGAGGCAGAAGGGAAACAAACCTCCCTTTTTCAGAAATAATCCTCAAGGACATCCATCGTTTAGAGAGTCGAGAATGGTTGAAGTGGGTGATCAAATGCCAAGACCGCCACCTATGGAGTGTTGGGGTTGTAAAGGAAACCATAGGTACAAATACTGCCCCCACGGAAAAGATAAAGCGAGAACCATCCACAATGTTCAGCAAGTTGAAACAGTGGAGGATATGGGCAGCAGAATGCCAAGGATCTACACAACCCTGGATAACAAGCAGGCTGAATTTCAATCGCACATGATCAAAGTGGAAGGTATGATTAAAAACCGACCATTTATTATTTTAATCGATTCAGGGGCTAGCCATAGTTATGTAGATCCTAGGGTGGTGGAAAGTTTGCATTTATCAAGAAAAAAACATGAAAAGTCTTGGTTAGTGCAATTGGCTACAGGAACCAAGAGGAAGGTCACTGAATTGATTAAATCATGTTCAGTAGACATGAATGGATTGAGCACGAAGGCTGAATTGAATGTTTTGCCTTTAGGCTCTTATGACTGCTTAATTGGAATGGACTGGTTGGACCAGCACCATGCCCTTCTAGACTGTCGTAACAAGAGTTTCACATGCCTGGATGAGGAGGGGAATCGGAAAACAATCCAAGGGATTCTTAGAGATGTGGTTGTTAGAGAAATCTCAACCATGCAGCTGAAGAAGTGTTATAGAAAAGGCTATCAATTAATTGCAGCCCATGTGGAGGAAGCATCCAGAGATGAAGTCTCAAATATTGGAGACCACGAGGTACTCACAGAGTTCAAGGATGTATTTCAGGAGGTACCTGGACTACCCCTGAAGAAAGACATCGATTTTTCTATAAATTTGATGCCTGGAGCAACTCCAGTTTTGAAAGCTCCTTATAGAATGAGTACGCCAGAGCTGAAAGAGTTGCAATTGTAGCTTGAAGAGCTTCCGAAGAAGGGGTACATTCACCCCAGTGTGTCACCTTGGGGTGCCCCAGTCCTGTTCATGAAGAAGAAGGATGGGACATTGAGGTTGTGCATTGATTTTCGGCAGTTGAACAAGGTAACTGTCAAGAACAAGTATCCTCTGCCAAGGATCGATGATATTTTCGATCAGTTGAAGGGTGCGAAAATATTTTAAAAGATAGATCTCAGATCCAGATATCACTAGGTGAGAATAAAGGATGAGGACATCAGCAAGACCACCTTTAGAACAAGGTACGGTCATTACGAGTTCACAGTGGTGCCGTTTGGACTGTCAAACGCACCTGTTGTTTTTATGTGCTCGATGAATGGTGTATTCAGGAACTATTTAGACAAGTTTGTCATAGTCTTCCTGGATGACATCTTGGTGTATTCCAAGTCAGAGGAAGAGCATGAAAAACACCTGAGAATGGTGTTGCAATTGTTGAGATAACACCAACTATATGACAAGCTGAGCAAATGCTCATTTTATCAAAGACAAATCCATTACTTGGGGCATATTATTTCAGAAGAAGGGATAGTTGTGGATCCTGAGATAGTTGAGGCCATCCGAGAATGGTCAGAGCCAAGGAACGTGGCAGAAGTTAGATCCTTTATGGATCTAGAAGGCTATTACAGAAGGTTTATAGCAGGGTTCTCAATGATAGCTTACCCTATCACTTCCTTACAAAGGAAGGAGAAGAAGTTTCAGTGGACTGAAGAGTGTGAGAACAATTTCCAATGAACGAAGAATTTGTTAACCAGCACTCCAATCCTGAGGATTGCAGATCCAAATAGGGATTCCGTGGTGTGCATATATGTGTGTAAGGAAGGGTTGGGAGGAGTTCTTAGCCAAGATGGATTTGTAATATGTTATGAGTCCAAGAAGCTGAAAGAGCACAAAAATAATTATGCCACTCATGATTTGGAGTTGGCAGTAATCGTTCATGCTCTAAGGAAATGGAGACATTGCCTCATGGGAAGAAGATTTGAGTTGCGAATAGACCACAACGGTCTGAAGTATTTGTTTGATCAGCTGACTTTAAATGCTAGGCAAAGTAGATGGCTAGAGTTTTTGTGCAAATACGACTTTGATATCAAGCATATCAAAGGGAAGGAAAACAAGGTGGCTGATGCACTCAGCAGAAAAGTGCATGAATTACATGCTATAGCCATTAGCATGTACAGGACTGATATCAAGGATAGAATTCTGGAAGCTGCAAATGTTGAATTGCAGTACAGAGACTTAGTAGCAAAGCTACAACAGCATGACAGACCAAAAAAAAACGCAAGTTACACCTTGGAAGCTGATGGATTACTTCTGTATAAAGACAGAGCGTATATACCCAATGTCCAGGAATTGAAACTGGCAATTCTAAAATAAATGCATAACGTGACTTATGTTGGACATCCTGGATATCAAAAGACTGTGGCAGTAGTCAAAAGCCATTACTTTTGGCCGGGTATGAAGAAAGAAATCGTTGAATACATCGCTAGATGTATGGAGTGCCAGAGAGTTAAGGCTGAGCATAGGCACCCAACATGGTTGATGCAGCCTTTACTCATTCCTAAGTGGAAGTGGGAAGTGGTGACAAACGATTTTATTACAGGATTGCCCAGAACAAGCAAGCAGCATGATTCGATCATGGTTGTGGTGGACAAGCTTACAAAATCTTCCCATTTTATACGACTGAAAACCACTCACAAGGCAGCAGATGTTGTTGATATCTTCTTAAAAGAAGTGGCACGCTTGCACGGAATTTCTAAGATGATTGTGTTTGATAGGGACTCGAAATTCACCTCGAATTTCTGGAAAGGACTATTCAAATGATTCAGAACGAATCTGAATTTTATTACAATGTATCATCCCAAGTCTGATGGATAGACAGAGAGGGTGAACAGAGTAATACAAGACATGCTGAGAATGTATGTGATGGACAAACCATCAAGATGGGAAGACTACCTACATTTGGTAGAATTCGCCTACAATAATGGGTATCATGCATCATTGAAGATGAGCCCATTTGAAGCACTTTATGGAAGAAAGTGCAACACTCCAGTGAGTTGGGATAATCCAGCTAACAGAGTAGTAGTTGGGCCAGAGTTGCTCAAGGAGATGGAGGACCAACTGATAAAAATTAAATAGAATTTGAAAGATTCCCAGGAAAGGCAGAAAAGTTGTGCTGATAAGAACAGAAACCATCGAGAATTCAAAGTGGGTGATCATGTTTTCCTGAAAGTGAAAACTAACAGGAGTTCCCTAAAGCTGTGAATTTGCGCCAAGTTGGCAGCAAGGTTTTGTGGGCCATTTGAGATCCTGGAAAGGATTGGGCCAGTTGCATACATGCTTGCATTACCTGCATCTATGACTATACATAATGTGTTTCATGTTTCATTGCTTAAGAAACATATACCTTATGCTAATCCTGTTATCAACTGGAATGTGATTCAGGTGGAACCAGAAGGTGTTCTGCAAGTGTATCCTGTGCGCATATTGGACAGGAAAATAAAACAGCTCCAGAATCGAGCTATAAAGATTGTAAAGGTCCATGGACCTGGTACGGTCCTGAGGACGCAACATGGGAGCATGAAGATGTTATGCGGACAAAGTACCCGCATATTTTCGAAATTTTTGAAAAGCTTGCAGATGCTGTGTAAAGTTGTACTGAGGACAGTACAAAAATAAGGGGAGGGGGATTGTAATGTCCCCAAGGCCAAGCCCAGTTGTAAATCTTTTTATGAAATGAATTGTAATTATGTTTTATAGGATGGTGAGCCAAGTTTATATAAGCTGGTGGGCTTATGTGATTATTGGGCCAGAGAGCCTAAGTGTTGAAGGCCAAGAGCCTGATTTTGTACCTGTATCTATGCAGAACATTAATAAAAAATATAAACACCGCCACGTGCAGATCGACCATGATGAATGAGTGATGGGGGACTAAGATTCCACGGAGTGGGCAAGGGATTAGGGGCTGGAAGGTGGGAAAAGGGGCTAAGTGTTAATCCTAGGGGTTGAAGCCTTGGGAATAATATTTTAATATTATTCCAAAAAAAAGGGCATGTGAATAATATGTTTTTTACCCTAAGTTCTTTTGGAATGACATGTGACTTCCAAATGGTGGGAGGAACACATGCAGTTGCATGGGTGACAAGTGTCAACCCAGGAGCATGCAAATAAAATGGTTGAGATGATTCGTGTTGGGGGTTCCTCCACCATTCGACCCTCGACTACTTGAGCGTGAACCCATCCGACCTCTGCAAGAGACCTGGTGCCATTCTGAAACTAGGGGCGAAGTCTGTGTGTCAATTTTGGGGATAGCCTGTGTTGATTTCTGAAAAGATGATGCATCATCTGTCCGAGCAGATCAAGCCTGTGTGTGGAGTCTCTGTCCCAAAGCCATAACCGTGAGACCATCCTGTCATTGTTGAGCCTGTTGGAAAGCCCATGTCTATTTTCCCCGTTGGTTGTTGTGGCCACGAAGTGCTGGACTGCGTGTGGCTTGTTGGCCAATTTGTACAACACTCTCCAGGTGAGAGAGGTGATTGAAGTTGGAAGAAAAAGTTGCTTGGCCTGTGAGCGATTCTCTCCAGGTGAGAGAGTGCACAGAGGAAGGAGAGAACTCCTGGAAGGAACCCTGTAGCTGCCACAGAGCTCGGAGACTTCTAGTCTAGTCTGTTGCTGAAACCCAAGGCAAGGGAGGTTAGCATCCGAAGGACTGTCTAGGTGACAGAGAAGGTGTATACTCATGGGGTAGAACAGGTATGTGGGGAAGGAGAGTCTATGGGTAGTGAGTATGAGTGGTTCCTGGGAGAGAATTCCTTCCTTGTGACTGTGTTTTTTCCCTGTAACCTCAGCCTAGCCTAGGCTTCCTTGCCTTGGGTTGGAGCTTAGTCCCAGCTTGGGGGTGACCTATTGTTGAGCTTAATGAGTAGTGTGGTCTAAGGCTGGGAGGTTCATGGAAGTCCTGCACCTGGTTGGTGGAATTACCATCGTTTCAAAGATAAGTACCAGATGATGTTTTTAATTACGTTTCTGCATGTCTGTGTATTTATATTTATCATGTATTTTGTTGTGCATATGAACTAATGTTAATGCCATTGATTATTTATAATAGCAGTAATTATTATGTTTACTTTGAGATTAAATGTGTTTCATTTTCTTAAATGCATGTCATATATATATAATTAAGTATGATATTGTTATTTCGTGAAGTAGCGCCTGCCCGACAGTGAAAAGGGGGCATTACAGATTGGTATCAGAGTGTTACAGCTCAGAATGAAAGTGTGTTAAAATTTTCTATGTTTGGTTTTCCATAAGAGATTTAAACTCCTTAAATCTCTCGCAAACCTCTGATTTCTTCCTCAGGAAATATATCCATGTATTCCTGGAAAAATCATATATGAAGGAGGCATAATACAGGGATACACTAGGTGAAGGAACTGTAACCGAGCCATACACATCACTATGAACCAGTTCTAGAATCCCATTTTTCATTGTTTCTCAAGATGGGAACCTCACCCGACTTTGTTTTCCATATATGCAATGTTCACAAAATTCGATCTCTAAACCACATTTAGGAAACCCTTCAATCATACCCTTGTTGTGCATAGCTAGAAGTCCTTTTTCTCCAATGTGTCCCATCCTCTTGTGCCATAGCCTGGTCGGGTCCATTTTATCATGTCTTACCGAGTCAGTTTGTACCGACTTAGCTTGAGTCGAGTTGATTTGAGTCGATTTCAGGAGAAACGATGTTGTTTCATCCAGTCAAGTCAACATTCCCTAACAGCTTCTACAGGGTACCAATCCAAACTCCTTTCATCAATACCATCACACCTCTGACCATCTTGCTCGAATCCTTCTGAAATAGAGTATGCACACCTACATCACTCATATTACTGGCAGATATCATATTTGTTGACAAACTTGGAATGTGTAGAACACCTGGAAGGGTTATTTTCCTCCCATCCTACAGTATCATTCAAACTCTTCCTCGTCTGACAATTTTGGTTTTCGAGTCATCCCCCAATAACACATCACCTCCATCATATCGTTCATACTCGTAGAACTAGTCTCTATGTGGAGTCATATGATAGGATGCTCCTGATTCGATCAACCAAACACTTTTATCTGATTGTGTACTAGTCGACATCAGGTACACATCACCTCCCTTATCCGGGTTTGTCTTTCTCTTAGTCGACTACTTCTCGTCGTATCCATCACTGAATTATGTTTCCTTCGACTTGCATTCCTTTTTATTATGCCCATATTTACCTTATTTCTATCATCTTCATGTCGACTGAACTAGGGATTTAGATATACCCTTCAAATTGAACTTTCTACTGGATAATCTGCCTTTATCTCTGTCTATTGATCAACCTCTCACTACTAGAGCATCTTTGGTCGATCCTTCCATGTTCTTCCTTTTCATTTCTTCCAACAACGAAGAAGAAACCACGTCCTCTAACACTTGTGTGGTTGTACTACTCCCAATAGCCACGACTAAGCTATCTCAAGTGTCTGGCAATGAACACAATAGTCTTATACATTCCTCCTCATCAATTTAAATGCTCAGTCACCAAACTGACATCACTCATTCTAAGAAGATACAGTTTCTTTATGAGAAATAGCTTCTTTACTAGAGATTTTGATTGGTATAAGCTTCCCAACTTGTCCCGTGGTTTCTTGGTTGAATATTCACCTGATACATTCAGCAGTATTGAATTTGCAAGACAAAGCCAAATCGTACTTCTTCCTCTTCTTTTGATTTTATCCCATTCTTTCGTCGACATACCTGTTGACTGGGTACCTGGACAAACTATTGTCCATTTTTCTCGATCTACAAGAAGACCTTCCATTTTAAGCTTCCAAAGCTAAAAATTATTTCCATTGAATTTTTCTATCTCTATTATTGAACTTCTCGCCATTCTTTACCAGGATATTTAACACAATTTATGACTTACAACTCTTACTGTAACTAGGGTTTAGTTCTTAGATTCAATATTGGTAAGTCGAGATCTGAAACACTCGCCAAAGAATAACACAACTATGATACCACTTTTCAGAAAATGAGAGACACTTCCACACTAATCCTAGTAGAAGAGAATAAGAATTTAATCAATAACACAAATGACAAAGCAATCACACAGTACACATATATTTTACCTTGGAAACCCAAACTGGGAAAACCAGCATTCCTTTGAGCATTCTATTCTCTAGTTTTCTTATTCAATCTGAATAAAAGGTTACATGTCTAACCTTGGTCCACACCTAAGACAAAATTGACATCATACCCTCTTGCATGTGAAAGAACAACCCTGTAGCAAATCCATATTACATCTACATGACCAACAACCTACTATTCATACATATTTTCATATTATGCACTATCCTTTATGGCCTTACAACATGCCTCTTTATAGGCTTTACAATAGGCAAAACCCTAAAGATTAGCACCCAAAAATGGTTACAGATCCATGCAGATCATTGGCTACAAATCCTACAAATCTTGATATTTTGTTACAGTCGAATCCAAGTCGTATTACTAGTCAGCCTTCATTCAGTCTCTAGTCGGTTGTCTCATGCCCACACTTCGACCTCTTGTTGGCTAACTTTTCATCAATATCTTTGACTTCGACTTTACCCGATTGACTACCTTGACCTTCGACTTGTTTTTTATCCATCTGGACCTTGACTGATGTCGATCCACCTTGACCTTGATTGTTGTCGATCCACCTCGACCTTCGACTTTCAGTTGATCTACCTCGACTAGACTTTCACTGCAAAGAATATAACAACCCAACAATTTTTACTAAATGAAAAGTCCAATCTGGTTCCAAACACTATTCCCACGTGCTTGACACCTAGGCCACTAGTGGGAATGCCTCCCGATGCTACAAAAGAATCAACAAGGATTTGGAATTTACTCGACTTGACTACCTTGACCTTCGACTTGTTTTTTATCCATCTCGACCTTGACTGATGTCGATCCACCTCGACCTTGATTGTTTTCGATCCACCTCGACCTTCGACTTTCAGTTGATCTACCTCGACTAGACTTTCACTGCAAAGAATATAACAACCCAACAATTTTTACTAAATAAAAAGTCCAATCTGGTTCCAAACACTATTCCCACGTGCTTGACACCTAGGCCACTAGTGGGAATGCCTACCGACGCTACAAAAGAATCAACAAGGATTTGGAATTTACTCTTTGTTTTTGGGTATATTCACCCTTCAACCCAACCAAAGAAATGCACAATAGCTTAGGTATCCTTCACAAAGAAAAAATTGGGCCCATTACTATCAACTCTATTGTGCACCTTATTTTAAAAAATTCCCTCTTATTTTTTTATAGTGGAGGTTTCTAGTGGAAGTAGGTGGTCGACGTTTTTAGTCAAAATATTTTGGTCAATATGTTTAAATTATATAAGGTTACCTATTGCACTCACATATATGGTGCATTGTTGCATTAAATAAATAAGTGCACCAACAATTGTTATTACTAATTCGTGATAAAATGTTGATTTAATTATATTTCTATATATACTATAATTGGTGCATATTAAATTAGTTAACACACTAATACGTCATTATCTACAATGCAACAAATGAAGTTTAGACATTTTATTATACAATATCAGTTTTTATTTTAAAAAATTACTTAAAATTATCAGTGTGCTCCCATAGAAGAAGAACCAACGTGTTCCCTGCAAAGGCATGTCGTAGATCATTTCATCATTTTGTGATAAAACTCTTGTCAATACATCTTTAAACAATAAGTGCATTGATATACTGAATGAGGTTTAACAATTTTGTAATACAATATATGTTTTATTTAAAATATTACAACAACTCATCAATGCGTTTATGAACCATAATTGCACTGGGACATCTGTTGGCAAATATTTAACAGACAGCGAATGCTTGTCATTGATGGCAAGTACAGGAATGAAGATGGCATGAGTACAGAAAGTTTATAATAGATGGGCATTATGAGAAGTTGTTACAGGGAAGATTTGAATAAGCTCAGAAGAGATAGTGCAGAGGATTGTTGGCAAGATCAGAGTAAGCGGAACAAAGTAAGGTCAGGAGGAGAAGCAGCATTTCTGATTGGATCTCATTTACAAGTGTTGATCAGGACTGCTCGGGAGGAGAAGCAGCATTTTAGATCGTAGGATCCCATTTACAATTCCCGATGACCGTTAGATCAAGTGTTGATCGGGACTGTTGATCCGAGACTCCATTTCGGAGTTTCGCGACTCGCGACTTGGAGAGGTAAGAAATAAAACCTTCAAAATTGTGATTTAATTGCAGCTGTCAAATCAAGGTGTGATCTGGACCGTTGACTCCATTTCGGAGTTTCACGACTCGCGACTTGAAGAGGCAAGAAACAAAACCTTTGAAATCACAATTTAATCCCCGCCGTCAGATCAAGGTGTGTTCTGGACCATTGATCTAAGCTCCAACTCAGAGCTTCACCTATCATGACTTGGAGAGGTAAGAAACAAAACCTTGAAAATCGGGATATGCGAAATCGCGATTTAATTTCAGCCATTAGATCACGATGTGGTCTGGACCTTTGATCTAAGGTTCATTTCACAGTTTTTCCTATCGCAACTTCGAGTGACAAGGACCTCTATTGAAGGAATCGTGAGATGTGAATTCATGATGAGATCTGGACCATAGATGCATCGAAATCATGGACCGTTGATCTAAGCTTCATTTCGGAGTTTCGCTTATCACAACTTGGAGTGGCAAGGACTTCCATCGAAGGAATCATGAGATGTGAATTCACGATGAGATCTAGACAGTAGATTCATCGAGATCGTGGACCGTTGATCTCAGCTCCATCTTGGGGTTTCGGGGATCGCGACTTGGAAAGTCGAGATGCCTCATCTCCAGACTCACGAAATGTGAATTCGCGAAAAGAAATTTTTTCTTAAGTGCTTGGTCATGGCCATGGTCATATAGAGGAAGGAGATAGCACAGAAAATCTCTGTATCAAAGCTTCGAAGATCGCGACATGAAGTGTTGTGACACTTGGCCGCAGGAATGCCAAAATGTCAAAACCTGATTTAAAGGCAAGACCCATCAGAGTTAATCCAATGGTGCAGGTGAATCTGAGCATAATCGGAGGGCTACTGTAGCACGTCACTGTGTAACTGCCATAAACCACTGATGGTTTCTGCTAGATGGCTTGAAGACACTTTAGGGTGATTAACAGAGGAGATGAAGAGTCTCTAGGAATTTTCAAGAGGGATGAAGATGCTCGTGGAGGCGATTGACAGCTGGATGAGCATTGAAGCTTGTAACTGGAGCAGAGAAGGTGAGCTCGACTGTCACAGAGAAGACGAAGAGTCTAAACGGCCAAAGAAGCTGAAGAGTCATGATGATGATCAAACAGAGCACTCAAGTTATGGAGGATATCGGCGCGGTGTGAGTATGCAGAGGTATTTCACACATTGCATGCACAAGGTGCACAAAAGCTATAAATACACAGTACATAGAAGATATGTGCTTGTTGTTGTTGTTGGGATCGTTGTGGATGTTGTTGAAGGTGATTCATGCTTGAAGAAGGATCAGAGTGTAGGAGCTGAAAAGAACAGAAGAAGAACTGTGCAACAAATGGACATGGTGCACAGAGCATAAAAAGCAGAAGAACAGAATGGGCAGTGGATGCATGCAGGAAGACAGTGAGGAAGTTTGAGTAGCAAAATATTGCAGAACAATGATAATACTGGTAAGTTGTTATTGAACACTATATCACTGTAATAGATTTCAGTATTTCATATTCACAATCCAGGGTGGTTGGGAGGTGCTAGGGAGGACTGATGTCCTCAGAGGTTCAAGTAGGTGCTTGAACACAGGGAATTGGTGCTTCCTTCTAGTTCGTGCTAGAGAAACCAGGGAGTTGGTGCTTCCTTCTAGTGGGTGCTAGAGAAAAACAGTGATTTGGTGCTCTCAGCAAGTTGCAGCTTGCAAAACAGAGGTTGTAGCTTCATAATGAGTTGGTGCTCATATGTATGATAATGTAAAGAATGTAAATAATACTTATCATATAAAGAAGAAGAGGTTTTTACCCTGTATGGGTTTCCTTGGGAAATATTTGTCTCTGTGTTTCTCATATATGTGACTGATGTTGAATGTGCCATTGTTTATTTCCCTGCATTATTGTGA
>JASDQU010100187.1:235278-250816 GCA_032191745.1 Picea mariana
GAGAATGATTTGGGCTCCTGTCGATCTACTTATGTTCTCTTGCTTAGATCTACAAATCAGAGAGAGGAAATGGTAAAGATAGGAGATAAGTCTTTTGTCCCTGGAATAATTCTTCCATCCTCCTCTTTTAAACAGTATTCGCCAGATGGAAGTGTGAAACAAGAATTTGTGACTATGAAGTCCTATGCTTCTTCAAAATCTGCCTATGAAGAATGTAAATTGTTAAACTATTCAAATCTACAGGAAAAATTGACAACAAAGAATGTCAATGACATCAATAAAGAGATTATTAGGCTTAAGGCCATTGCATAGTTAGAACAAGAGAAAATAAAAGCTCTTACCCACAAAGTAGACCTTCTACAACTTCTATTCACATATACATAAGCAATACAAAGGGTTGATAAAAAATTAGGAAAAAAACTAGTTGTACTTGAAAAACTATTCAGAATGTTCTTAAAGGTATCATAGAGTTTGCTCGATAGAGCAAGATACGCACCATATTTCTTTCAATGTTATGACAACTGAAGAAGACCCAAGGCTAAAATTTAACTTTGGCACAAGTGAAGAATAGTTTCAAAACATTGTCGAAACTGTAAAATATTTTCACATAATGTCGTGTGGTCTCCCGCAAGGCAAGTATGAAATATACATGAAAATGATATGATTAAAACAAAATCTAATCCTCATATAGATTCTATCATGAACCCTTCTACCAGTTCTAGTTGAGCAAGTATCACTGGACTTGGAAAAATAATCATTGTTATGTCAGATCAGCCAATAGTAAATATTGATTTTTAATTCAAACAAGAAATTAATAATGCACTACAAATACTCTTCAGTTGTGTAGTGCATAAGAAAGCTAAGGATACAATGTTGACTTCCAAATATTTAGCTACACAATTGATTTCAGGATTTATTGGGTTAGCACATGATTAGTGGTGATGGCTACCAGAAGAGATCAAGAATGAAATTCTTAATTCTCCCACAACAGACAATGACTTGATAATAACCTTGGGACAACAATTTTATGGTTTAGATGATAAATATTAATATGAACATACGAGATCTCTTTTCCTTTCAGAGAGATTGTGCAATCTTGCATGAAGAATTTTTTTTCATATGTAGAAATTGCTAATAGCATCGGGAAAGATGGAAGATTCTACTTACGTGAAGAATTGTATCAGATCCTTTCTTGGATCTTTTCCCGGTTGTTGATGTTTGGATTGGTCAAAATTTCAACAACAACCTCACGAGGATAAAAACTCCCCTGCGTTTTTAAAGAGGTGGTACTCCTCTAGAATAGTCTGAAATATATAGCTAATGTTCTTGGACTCGATTGTCAAATGGGAGAATACTAAACAAAAAACCCTAAATCTTTATTGATTTAGTTTGTATATAAAATGGTTCTTGATAACCATATTTCTTCTTGAGTTCAACATTTGCTTGGAAATGAACCAAGTAGCTTCTTTACAATAAAAAGATGAAGAAAGGCTTCAATATCAAAATAAATGTATGCGCAGCTTCATTATAGCATCCCTCTGAAACACATGCAAGCAGAAAATGCATCCATATTTTATCACAAGAAAAAGAGTGGAATGGTGTTGATCACTTCAAAGGACTTTAAATTAGTATTGCATTCAATACTGAAAAGAATTTGATGGGCATACTCCAAAAATCTCATGCTCAAAAATCACAAAGTCTGAGAAATCATTAAATTTATACCCCGAAATAGTTCTCTGTGGAGTTTTATCATAAAAGATATCTCACATTATAAATCATTTCAATGAACCAATTAACTAATGTTCAAAAATAAAGCTTTCCAAATGCAAGGACTAAACCTCCATGAATCAATTAGACAGCCCTAGATTACATTACCAACCACACATATGGCTATAAAATACTCCTATTGATCTTTTTAGGAAGAGACTTGGAAGAATAAGAGGAAAAACACTCAAAAAACTCATCCTTATGCTTGACCTCTGATATACAAACAAAAATCTTTAAGAGAAATTGTGTAGAAGAAGAAGAAGAAATAAAAATGGAGATCTMTATTTGTTGATGAGAGAGTTGGTTGCATCCCTAAGGATGAACAATGCTATATTGATGATCTGAACCCTACTTTGATTATCTTCTAACCCTCTTTTTTTATGGTTCTCTCTTTCTTTTAAATATGCTCCCAATGCTTCTTTGTAGTAGATAGGGTTTCTATTCCTCTAGAAGTTTCCACATGCTTCATCTTTTTGGAATAAAGAGTAAATAATTTAATAAATGTTTGATTGAATTCTTATTAATGAATTTAAGTCATTAAAATTTGTGCCTCCAAATGGGACCTACTTCAGCATTTTATAGAAGTTATTTAATAAACTTGTATTTTGAAAATTTGAAACTAATTGTCTGAAAAAGGTGGACTATGTTTTAAGTTTTTTAGCATGATAAGTGGCTTCTCAGCCATGGAAACCATTCTAGAAATAATCTTCATTATTCCATATTTCTAACGAGTCTTATTCAGCAAAATTTGGAGGTCCGGATCTCAATTTATAGCCTCAAGAAGTTGAGGTTCCTAATAAATTTCCTAGCAAGTCATGAAAAGAAGGTTGACTGATATTTTAATTTCTGGAAAAATTATGGCCAAATTCATCCATTGAAACCTATCTCATTGCATTCCTTGTTGAATTACCATTCCAACGAGGTATCTTCTTCCCCAAACAGACATATGGATCATGATTTATAAGCTCTGGACGATCACTACTCAGCAGTCGTCGATCTAGTTCATGGATCAATCTCATCCCTTGATTTAATTTCTCCCTCTTTAGTCCCGCATGCATTGTGGTGGGTTAAGAATTAACGTTTATAATGAAAACACCTTCCTTATCATTCATGTGTAAAATAAAAGAGCTTATGGAGGTCTTAGTGTAGCTCACATGCCTTAGAAAAATTCATGCCTTGGTAATATTTTGGTTGCCCAATCACTGCCCAATCAACCTATGAATGTGTGACACGTCACATCCAATCACCACCTAGTCACCTGCCACATGTCATTGGGAGGTGTGCTCATAAATAAAGGGAAATAACTTAGGATAAGAACTATTATAGAGAAATAATAATAAAATAAGTGAAGCGTTCGTGGGCGGACTCTAAGTATTAAGAAAGCGGACCCATGGTAATATGGAAAAGAAAAGGAAAATGGAAAATGGAAAAAGAAAGGAAATAATGGAAAAGAAATGGAGAATGGAAATAGAAAAATGAACGTAGAAATGGATAAGTATGGAATATGGAACAGCTAAAATGCAATGGCGTGTGGAGATGGGAAAAATAGCTAAGTGTGGAAAGGAGAGTGAGGAGAAGTGAAGGGAAAAGAGACAGAAGAGAAAAATGGCTAAGTATGAAGATGAAAGGAGGTGAAAGAAAGGGGAAATGTAAGTTAAGTGTTTCACATGGAAGAAGAGGGGAGGTGAACACTTAGAAGAAATTACTCATCAATTATTCAAAGCTCTTCTTGCAATCTCTTTGTCGGGTGGTTAGACAAAACTATGAGTATCACGGGCATACAGACTCGGATTTTGATTATGTAAAATGCATGATGAAAATGAGACAGAGAGCTACACTGTGAGTTGATGAGCATACACAAATTCCTCCTTCTGATATCATTTTTTTTATTCCAAAGAGTGGAAAATAAAGGTGATCAAAATTTTTATCAACATTGACGTAGTTGAACAATATTTCAAGGACAAAAATATCAAGCTTGCAGGAATTTCATTAGCATAAGCCAATTAGCACATTTTGCAAGTCATTCAAGAACATTGTTTGGAGAAAAAAGTCCCCGAATATTTCAAGAGACATGATGCCATATATACTTCAGCATTATGTAGAGGCATAGGCAAAATGCCTACCTAGGGTTGTGGTGCACACAATTGTTGTCATCAATCAAATTCTTGCCACTGTAACAAGTAAAAGAACAAGTTTGGTAAGAAATTATATACATCTCCTTGATTTTTTGTTGATTATTCAAAGCATTTATATTCAAAGAAGAAAAAGAAGCATTTTTCAAGATCAACAAAAAGGATTATGTTTTTAAAATGGCACCAGACTACCGCCAAGAAAGAAAAAAAAAAATATTTGTATCAAAAAGGGCCATTGGGCCAACAAATATCCTCAAAAGAACCGCATGTCGTAGCTTATTTCCTTGTTCACTTATACTCTTGATCTCGAATGCTCCTTGGAGGCTTTATAGATGAACCTGGGAAGGAAATTGTCACTTGTTTTGATGAGTAAATCATTGAGTTTGAAACCCAAATGGAAACTTCTTTAGTTCAAGTGCCTTCATTTCCTTGTAAATTTAGTTATTTAACTATTAGAGGCAAGGAATTGAAAATAGACATCAAGAAAAGCTCTATATTGCTAAAAATAGGAATTGTTGTGTTCAAGAAAATACAATGAATTTTTTGGATTACAGATTAAGGAAGTCAAAGGAAGCTCCAGTAATTGGCCCCAAGAAGCCATTCACTAATTGCATATCATTGAGTTCAAGAGGTAATCACTGGGCCAAGTGAATTGTTTCTTACATGAGAGACCTACTAAACCCATCAAATTAGGCATTATCCTTAGAAAATCAAGTCGTGGGTTCATACCTTGGCTTGTTGGATAGCATGTTTGTTATCCTCCCCGCCCTGGTTCAATTCCTACAAAGTGTACATGTTGGCCCATTGTGATAAGGCTAGAAGGGTAGAAACCCCCTTAGATAGAGGTTCCACCTTAGTGAACGTTTTGACCCTTGCTAAGTCATAATTTTCCTGCTAGGTGTTGGGTTGTGGGATGTTGTTTATAGTGGAAACCAACCGGATTTGAACCTAGGCCTCGCCTAGATAATCCATGTGAGTTATCGATTCCTTTAGATCTAAAAAAAAATTGGAGCAACAAATTATCATAGTTATCTTTTAACATAATAGTTAGAAGCACTTAAGAAAAGCATTTGAGTTCTATTATGAAAATGGAATTCACTTCAAATAACTTCCTAAAATAATTCTCCACCAATTAATGTTATCATAAGTAACTCTCATTGCCACTAATAACAATACATGTACACATTTAAATATTAAAATTAAATATTTATTCACATACATCTTAGAATTATTGTATAAACATTAATTTAACAATAATAATAATAAATTAACAATAATTGGAAAATTTATATTAAGTAAAGGTTGGAGCTAGGATCTTAACAAAAGTACCTTAAAAATTGCTTTATTAAGTAAAGATTGGAGCTAGGCTCGTAACAAAAGTACCTCAAAATTTGCTTCTAAGTGGTATATACTAGTGTATTGTATACTAGTTATAATAGATAATATACTATATACTATAATATAGTTGTGTCTGAGGAAAACCCAGGTAAACCCTAGAATCTTTAGGGCACAAGGTCAGTCAACAACAAGGCTCGAAGCCATTACAATAATATACTCATTAAGAGCTCAACATGTCACTTGTGTGAATTGAACCTGGGTGGGGAGGATAACACTCATTCCTCCTGTAAAACCCTAATTTTTTATCCCTATGAACTAGAATGTATTATGTAAATATGACTTAGGCTAGTGAATCGATAAAGTTGGAAAGGGGCCAAAGTGCCTAGAAATGTAATATATATATATAATACATTTTTGGTTGCAAGAGGAACAAGGACAAGAGATAGGGGGCTATGATTCCATGAGAGAAGGGGCTTAATGAGCTAAGTCTTTTTATTATATTGTATTTACCCATTTTGCTTTTAATTGAGAAAAGTGGTTACATGAGCTTCTTGGGAAGTCCATGTGGTTCTTGGTTCTTGTAATTATATAAACCTTGTATGTGAGTTGTTTGGGGTTTTTCTTTGTTCTTGGTTAATCATTTTCATTTTGATAATTCCTCATTTCACTCTTGCTAATTCATTTTCTCTTGGGTTGAACATGAAAACGAATGGCAAGAGGAGGAGAGCCATTGTGATATGGTTGTGAGGAATTACTGATCATTCCAGGTTGGAATTGATGCCTATGGGCATGAGATTGATGGTAGTTCTAAATGAACTATTCAGAGATGAGAATCGTTGGATTTTCCAGCATGGAGATTTCCTTACCAGTAGCAATGGAGCCCTGGAGAGAAATGAAATAGCTTGAGGGACTACATGGAAGAGAAATGGGTTCATTTATTTGGGTTGTGTAGGTTGAAGGGGAAAGAGAGCTGGAAATTAGGATTGTTGTGTGGTTGGGAAAACCTAAGAGCTAATTAGACACCTACTGTGTGTTTTAGATTTGGCCTAGGACCCGTCCTTGTGGATTCATAGTCATGTCTCGGGGGTGACCTGTTGTTGATAATTGGAACAACAGTGTCTATGGTTGGGAGGAATGTCCTTGGTCTGCAGCCAGTTGGTGATGGTTTAATCAAAGATAAGTGTTCTTTGTGTTTTATATCTAATGTATATTTCGTCGTGTATTATTATCATCTCTTAGAGATGTGTTGGGTGCATGTTTGTTGGTTATTTTTTGTGCATGGCACGTTGTTCTTTTCTTATGGTTTAGAATGAATATTTATTATTGCATGTGTGCTTATTACATTCTTTCATGCTTGATTTAGAATAAATTATTACCAAAATTCGAGATCAGTTAAAGAAGTGTGTCTTTGAGGTAGTGTGCCTAGCCTATGGGTGGTTGGGTACGTTACAGATTAGTATCAGATCTTTTGGTTCAAACATCGGACTGGTATGGGCCAGAACAAGTGAGAATTAGACATATTCTCTAATATAGTTTCAAACTGTGTGAATTTGGGGAAAAACAAAAGGATTAGAAAGAAATATCCATGAATTTGTGGGCAGATTCAAGTTTGAAATAATTTAGAATTATCTAAGAAGTTAATGGATTTGATCTGCAAAGTTTCAGAGTTGAATTAGACTTGGAAGATTGAAGAATTCATATTTTAATGGTCATTGTAGCGCGGGGAAAAGTTCAGAGAATCGACGACTGAGATCGTGTTCGATATTGAGATCAACTGCCCAGATTCGTTCTTGAAAAAATTTAAAATTGTAATGTTTTCAAAGTTTGAAAAATTTACCATATCGACGGCTGAGATTCATTTCGTTGATTTGGAAAATGAGGAAGATCGACGATTTGTGTTCATTTTTTATCATTTGGGAAGTTGGAGGAAATCAACGGTCAAGTTTAGTTTGATTGGGAGATCGACGGCCCAGATTCACCTCGGTTTTGTCCAAAAATTGGTAAGTGTTGAAATTCATCAACAGAAATATCCGATCGTCGACGGACGATGGTCGGGGGTCGGCGAGTTTTTTTGAAGTGTTGAATTTCGCCAAGAGACATCTTTGATCGTCAATGGCCAGCGGATCAGGGATCAACGAGTTTTGGTGAAGTGTTTAAGTTTGCCAAGAGACATCTTTGATCGTCGACGGATCGGGGATCATCGAGTTTGGTGAAGTGTTGAAATTTGGCCAAATGACATCAGAGATTGTCGATGGCTGATGGATCGGGGATCGGCGACTTTGGGTGAAGTTTCATTCAGCCAAATTAAATCTCTAACCATCAACGGCCAATGGATAAAGGAGGGTGATGATGTGTCATGCCACGTCAGCATCCACGTGTCATGCCACATCAACCTAATTGATGCCTTAGGATGGCGTGTCATGCCATGTCAGCATTGTTGAGGGAAAGATGTGAATTATCTTACTCAAGCATTTTTCGAATCTTGCCTGGATAAGACAAGATAATCAGGAATATCACCCTCTGTTTTATAGCCTCAAAAAGTATTTCCCAATTCACAAGTATTAATTACAAGGGTTTAGGCTGATTTTTTAAATGAAAAGACTGTTGCAAAATATGAAATTTTTATATAATTTTCTGAAAATATACAGATTATAGAAAGTAAATGTGGAGATCAAAAAGAAAAAGTAACCAAGTCACAAATACACGCAAATGAGACAGAATAACAATCTGCTTTATTTCATTCCAAGAAATCAAAATAATCTTTCTCTTTACAAAATCCATGTGAGGGCATGGACCAAAGTCTAATTTAGATATCCTCGATGAAAACCATACAAAAGGACTCTGACAAGAAATAAAAACTGAACTTTATAATCTAGATCAGCTTGCCACAGACTGTTGCCAACTTGACTCTGCACAATATCCTTTATCAGCTATGAAACTCAATCCATAAATAGATAAGTAAGTGTACATAAACTATCAAAGATAGATCAACACCTCTAAAACAAGCATCTGAATGATATGGTTCAACTTTGAACCTTGATGTCTACAATAGGACCCTGTTGTCAAAAAGAGAATTAGGCCTTTAATGAACTCAAGAATGAATGAAAACTGAAACTATCTCATGAAAACAAAAGAGCAAACCTTAGTCTTGCTTTCTCCTTCTATTCTCTTCTTGTTCTTCCTTCTTATTTGGATTTTATGCATTCCAAATAAGTTTAAGTAGTTCAACTACTTTCTTTAGTTAAGTTAGTTAAACTTAACTAATTTTAGTTTAGGAGAAATAATAATAATAATAATAATAGTTAAGGGTCTTTATTTATAATAACTAAGTAGGTGGGACCCCTTGTGATTCCCTTCTTTTATTCTTTACAAAATAAAACACAACTAGATAATCATTTAGACACGTGTTGCCTTGTAGCTCCCATAAATATTTCCAAAATTTGAATATTAAATATCAGAAATAATTCAAATCATATCCAAAATATGTAAATAACCACATTATCCCCAAAAAATAGCTTCTTGTCCAAAACTTTATGCAGACCATTATCTTCAATAACTCAATCATAAACACATAAATTAAAATCCATATTTGCCACTTTGAGAGGCAACCTTTCATCTATCATTGTTGTCCCCTTTAGACTTCCTAGAAGTAGCCTTTGGTTGATTTGAACCTTAAGGCTTAATCTCACTAATAACATGGGAACAATCGTCCTTCAGATGCATATGGGAGGTAACTGATTTTGATTAGTCATTTGAAGGAGATGAAAGGGGAGGTAGCAACTTTACCTTTGTCTTGCACATGGGGGACATCAGTCTTAAGTCGTTTGCTAGAATGATAGGATTGAACGGGTGAATGCACAGGGGAAATTTGAACATTAGGATTTACAGGTGGAGGAGGAGGCAATGACAAGTTGGGCCAACCACGATGGTGAGAGACTGCTAGATTGATAATCTCGTGCCATCTATCATTTTTAGGAACTTCTGGTTGCATGGATACATGAGGAGGCACAGGAATACTAGGGATATTTTGAGGTTGGAAGGGAGGTCTCTCTGGTCGGGTTGAACTATCCCTTTCCCAATCCAATTGAAGAACCCACCTTGAAACAGTTGGTTCAACTCCTAGAGGTCAGCATCAAAATGAATTGAGAATCTAGGCCTTTTAGGCCCTCTATTCTAGTTACCTCTTCCTCTATTATTATGACCATGGTTGCCCCTGCTGAAGAAACTCATCCTGTATGCAACAATTCATTAGTAACTAGCCCTTAACAAACCATACATGACATTTTGTTTATATGAAACAACGTTTGGCTCAGAAATTGACATAAGACCCATGCAAATCAATCCTTAATAAATTATTTAATAATTGTCAAGTGAGCAGGGGGTGGAATAGGGTTCATGGGACATCTGGAGGGATTGTAATGAGCAAAAAAGTGGTAGCATGACAGGGGATAAAAACATGAGTACTTCTCAACAATTCATTAAATAACTAATTGTGCAATCAATACCAAAATATCATATGCCACCTATTTCGGTGTCATCTCTTTTGCCACTGCGATATAGAGATTTTGATTTATTTTATAGAACAGGGCATGTAAAAATGAAATTGGGATCATGAGGGGGGTTTAATGAGCGAAAAAGTGATAGTATGAGAGGAAATAATAAGAATATTGTTCATAAAAAATAAATCAAATAAAACAACAACCATAACTCTGTTCAGACCCCACAATCCAATAAGCATCCACTTTAAAACCCAAAACCATTTAACTGTCCCTTATTTACAGACATAATGCTTGTTGACTTCAAATAAAAGACAATTCATATGCGCAAAATACTTCAATTATAGCAGCCTTCGCATCCATGCAATATTTATGCAACATCATAATAACATCATTGCCAATTCCATAATTATAACCCTTCGAGCTACAATCTGTTATATTCCAATGCTAAACCCTTTTCCCTTTTAAACAAAATAGAATATGCACAGTGATTCCAGCCATCCACATCCCATATTTGTCTTAAACTCGAATAAGAATAGGCCTAGTATTAACCTCCAACTGTCGACTTTCCAACACTGTTTGACATAATCTATTTGCATTAAAACTCAAAATCGGGTTATGATTCAATCACACACATACCTTTATATATATGATCCACACAAGTCTTGATTCGACAATAGCATTTAATCAATAACATGCAACTCTGAGCCTAATATTCTTGAAAATTGAACATGTACATACTTCCTTTAGAAGAAATGCCCAACAAAAGATAGAGCCAAATAGTGCCTGAGGAGAAACATAACCAAGTCGTGCTCGAGGAGAAACAAAGCCGAGCACACACATGTGTATTTAATATTTGAAAAGACCAAGATCGTGTTTAGGTTTTAACACAACAATGGAGGTAAGAGAAAATAGCTTGACCACATGAGATAGTCTTTGAGACATAGACAGTTTGTGCCCTTTAAAAAAAAATTATTGCAGAGAGGTAACAAGAGATGGCTCAATCAAGGAAGAGTCTTTGAAAACACATAGAGCCCGTGCCCTTTCCAAATTCACTACAGACATGTAACCCTTAAAAATATTGATAGTGAGGGCTACCAGAACATAACAGTCAGCCACCTCCAATGGATAACGAGAGAAGCGAACTCTTAGAAACACTATGGAAAGAATGCATGAGCACAACATGTGGCCAACCCAACACATATATAGGCTTCCATTCAAAGTTATGGGTGATACAAACCCGACTATGCAATGCTTCTAGCATAGTGATAGTGAAGGAAATGCCATGATGAAAGAAAGCCTGAGCTCGGTCAAAACAAAGCAATGACAGTGCAACTCTTAACATTTTGCATTGCAAACTGGAGGAATGAAACATAACAATGATCGAGGTGAAAAAGGAGTGACAACACTTAATACTAAGACTGGTTGTAAAACCCATGCACTAAAACTCAGAGCTTGCTACACCATAACTTTCCACAAAGAACCAGACCAAAACCCCAAGTTGGTCGAACATGTTTTAACCAATAACCAATGCATAGGCTACACACAACAAAGAATATCCATTCCTCTTCTTCAACAAGCCAACAGTCTAGAGTATTCACAGAAGAAACCATAAGAAAAACACTGATACACAGTCGAAAACTTAAGAAAAACACAGACCTCATGCAATTCTGAGCCAAAAATCGATTCATAACACAGAGAAACCATCATGGATGGAAAATAAAGGAACCATACCTAGAAAAGCTTGCTTGAGGGAGAGAGTTGTACTGCATTTTCCTTTCACAACCAGAAATCGCGGAGCATCACCAACCACCAAAGTGAAACAACCAAATGCTAGTATGTCTAGGGTGATGGGCTCGAGGGTTGTTTGAGTGACGTGCAGTGAATGCACGTCGCTTCCTTCCTCGACCCTATTCAATTCAACGTACAAGCCAACCCATCCACCATAACATCAACCATTAATTCAAACAAATATCCATTGCTATATCCATTACATAGTACGCCACCCAAAGACATGTCAAAATGTTTAACAACAACCATATGCTATAACGTTACCATATATGCCTCACACATAATCCTTTAATCAAAGCGCATAAGTCTAGCAGCAAGGTCTATACATCCTTCCCTTGTGTCAATCACATATAACTTTAGGGCTTGTCCATAGTTTTTTTTTTTGTTTCTTTTGTTTAAGCTCCCATATCATCCCTTTGCATAAAATCATATATATAATAATCAACAATGTTTAATGCATAAACATAACACCTATAGAAAATAATCATTTTATCCATAGTGCTGCCATAAGTTGTGAGTGAGCATCAAAACCATATAGTCATACCACATTCAACCAACCATCTTATGTTGCCATAACGAAGAAAACCATGACTTGAATCATCAATTTTAGAAGACTGTGTTGGCATCATTATAACAATAAACAAAGATATAAGCGTAATACATCCATCATAGCGCCACTAGTCTACAAGGGGGTCCCACCTACTAGTTTATTATTATTATTATTATAAATAAATAATAGAGCTTGGCAATAATTTGCGAGCAGTATTCATCGCTGTGATTTTAAGCGTCAACAAGCATCCGCGTGTCATGCCACATCATCATAATTTCCACGTCAGCAAAGGGATGGTTGATGGTCGATGTTCAAGGTTCAACAAGATTTGTGAGCAATCTTGGTTTGTTAGGGAAGATGATCGATGGTCGATGGTCGGTGATCGGGCGTCAACAAGATTCGTGGGAGACTTCCAGTTTGCGGAGAAAAACGATCAATGGTCAATGGTCGATGATCGGTGATCGGGCATCATGGAGATCGGTGGGAAGGTTTGGTTGGCAAAGGAAATCATTGATCCAAAATCCACTATTTTGGGCCACTTTTGGGGGATTTTTGAGATTTTTAGAGCAAAAAAAGTGACCCTAGACCACAAAACTGAAATGTTTTATTTACTCAACATTTTATATTATCATCAAGACAAACAACTTTGGTTTAGTAAAAAAATTTAAAAAGTGCACAGATTATGAGATAGTCAGTTTGTCTAAAAATTCTAAGTTTGGAAAAAGGGGTGAAAAGGGACAAAGTTGCAGATTCCAGATTGTTGTAGTTTTTTATTGTTGTATTAGATTGAAAATATGAGAGTTGTTATGAATTATTTGTCATCATTATTAACTATGTCTCATATAAAATTTTCTCTATCTCCTGATGTATTTTCTTATGCAGTTGACAGAAGTTGGCACTTCAATAAAATTACACGAATGGGGAAAATGCACAAAAAGGGTGGAAGTGGCTTTTTCAGGAAGCCATAACTTTCATCTCAGAGATCGGAATGAGACATGAGTATAGTCGTTGGAAATATGGTTCAGAGGAGAATAACCTTGAATTATTATAATTTGGATAATGATGATATATTCCTTCATGAATTGAGCAGAAAAATGACATGTTGCATTAATTGACCAAAATTTTGGCATGCATAATTCTAACAAAATGGTTGCTTGTACATTTTGCAAACTTAGAGGTATAATTAGATAAATTCAAGCCTAATATTGGATATTAGAGTCATGGAAGCGTCACAGATCTTGTAGAATTTGGTTGAGGCAACAAAGAGCTACAGGGCAAGTAACGAAAAGTGGATAAAGAACTAAAGAATAATGAAACTAAGGAATTAGTATTCAACTGCTAATGAATCTGAATGAATTGCAAGGCACAATAGCAAGAATCCTCACATAGGAAATGAATCTAGCAAGTGAAGAATGTAATTAATGGGGCATAGAAAGGAAAATTAAGACTCCATAGCCTTGAAGGTAGAAATGTGTAGATAGTTGTAAACTTGATGTGAAAGAGAACATGGAGATTAGGAGGTGATGTGTGAATCATCTCTATGTGCCAAGCACATGAGTGGCTGAAAAGAATTTGCTAGATGTGACTTAGCTACTCATCTAAAATTACTCAAAGTAAGAAATCCACTTCTGATATCAGAGTTCACACTGGAAGCAAGATACCAATGCAAAGAATTCAAGGTTAGGATAATGAAGGTTCTTTCACTTGAAAAGTGCCACTAAACGAAAATAGACTTCCATTGGGAATAGTATTGAGTAAGAAAAGTATGGCTTCATAGGGAATTATTAAATGAAGTAATCTGGTGGACATCTAGAAGAAATAGGAGGGATGTGGAATGATTTTGGGTAAGTTTATTCAAGGATGTTGTGGTAGTAGAATGATGGAATGTTGTGAGCTGCCCTCATTCCAAGCTGCTAGAATGTTTCACAAAGGTAATGTTGGATATGTCTGTCTAAGAGAAGCTTATGCAAATTGAACACATTGGTTGGATTGCAGAATGACGAAGTGGAACTTGGCTGGAAAATATTCAGACCAAAGAACAGTAGTGCAGATGAGCAGAATGGAAGCACACAAGGCAGCAAGGATCTGAAGAAATTCATAGACAACCAGCTACAACATAAATAAGTGAATTATAACATAAATGCACTAGAGAACATGATGTATAGAATGAAGTTAGAATACATATGCATTAGTAGGCATGCTGATAGTGAATGTTTGGTGCATATGGATGTGGATTTGTGCATATGTGAATGCTTGAATATGCATGTGACATGCTTGTGGACTTAGAATAGTATGTTGTTATATACATGCAATACTAATATTATATCAAGTATGGCTAATTATGGATTATGTATTCAGGAAAAATGATAGAGCATGGTTAAAGAAGTGGATGCTACTGCTACTTATGACTTCCATCGATGTGAAGACCCATGAGGGTGGTAGGAATGGTGATCAAATGGATGGAGGTAGAAGCCTGCAAGATTCTACAAATACCAATGGTTTAGGTAGCATCAAGTAAGTTGATAACAGTCATGCAGGTATGCATTTGATTGCTTCCAATGTTGAAAGTAATTGAGGTAAGAATTCCCTCAGTTAATTTTTCAAAACTTAAATTGATATGTAATGGCCAAAGGCCTAGAGTATATAAATGTTGTTGATGCTAGAATGCATTTAGATAAAAATTAGTTGCATATTTTGTTATGATTGGTTATGAGATCATAACCAGTTCAAGTCAAGAGACATACTCTTGATAGAACAATAAATATCCATAGAGTTAGTCATGTGTGAGACCATGAGATGGTTGGATATGGAAGGGCTATAGCGCTATGTGAGTGCTCAATGGTATCTATTGTATAGCTGATGTTTGGACTGGAACCTCTTTGTTGACATTGAAGAGCACTTAAGAATTATATTATTGATGTTATGTTTGGGTTGAAAAGGAAGGTATCCAAATAGTCAGGCAAGCAGTAGGAAGTTGTGGATGATGTGTTGAGGCATTGGCCAGACCTTCCAACTCATCATGGTGGAATGCATGACATAGTTATGTGGTACTATGTAGTCAATGCAGGGATGCATTGTGTAAATGTGGCCATGGGTATTGGCACATCGATTGTCATTTTATTTAGTAATTAATCATTGCATTATGAAAAGCTTGTGGTGTTGAAAATACATAATGAATGATAGTTGCATTATATTAATATGAATACTAGAGGAAAGTGATTGAATTGTTGTTTGTTACAATTCTAAGATCGCTTTTTGGAGCTATTGAAAATGTTACAAGTGGTATTAGAGGAATTGTTGAATGCATTTTGGTGAATGCATGTATATATGACATAGAAATGATTATGCTAGCAGCTGAAATGATGTGAGTATTTCTAACTCATGAAGTTGAGAACACTTCTGGAGTTGTTAGATCATGCAACAAGAAAGTTGTGGGTTAGAGCAGTTATATAATGGTGAATTGT
>JASDQU010100187.1:251282-283368 GCA_032191745.1 Picea mariana
CAAAGTGACAAGACACCTTATGAATTATGGTTTGGAAGACCTGCCTCAATCAAACACTTCAGAGTCTTTGGGAGTAAATGCTACATAAAGAATAATGATGAGAACCTCGACAAATATGATGACAGGGCTGATGAAGGTATCTTCTTAGGGTATGCTACAAACAGTAAAGGATATATGTGCTATAATAAGAGGCTACATAAAATGGTTGACTGTATTGATGTAAAAATTGATGAAGGAATCCCAGCAAGAGAGGTGTACAGTAATGAGTCTTCTACAAAAGACACAGCTAAAGCTGAAGATGAACAAGTCCAAGAATCAAAAAATTAAGACTCTGAATTAGATGAAGACTCAGACACTCAGACAAACTCAAATCGGCATTCAACTTCAAATTCCTCCTCCAGAATCATTCAAAAGAATCATCCTGCAATTCAGATAATTGGAGAAAAAGACAAAGGTGTACAAACCAGGAGAAAGCTAATCAAAACCACTGAAAAATCTCATACAGCTTTCATATCCATGCTGAAACTCAAGAATTTCAATGAAGCCAGCAAATATGATCACTGGGTTAAAGCAATGAATGATGAAC
Organism: Picea mariana; assembly: GCA_032191745.1. Classification (NCBI taxonomy): domain Eukaryota; kingdom Viridiplantae; phylum Streptophyta; class Pinopsida; order Pinales; family Pinaceae; genus Picea; species Picea mariana. Next base: position 251,869 of record JASDQU010100187.1, read on the forward strand.
TTGATCAGATTAAGAAAAACAATACGTGGGAGATGGTTCAAAGACCTAAAGGTAAAAACGTCATTGTCCCCAAATGGATCTTTAAGAATAAGTTGAACGAGCAAGGACAAGTTATCAAAAACAAAGAAAGGTTAGTCTATAAAGGCTATGCTCAGATAGAAGGACTGGATTTTGGTGAAACATTTGTGCCCGTAGCAAGATTAGAAGCCATCGGAATGTTTCTTGCCTATGCTTGTCATAAAAGGTTTAAAGTCTGCCAAATGGATGTCAAGTCAGCCTTTCTAAATGGATATTTAAGTGAAGAAGTCTATATGGAACAACCAGAGGGTTTCAAACTGTCTAATAACCCTGACTTAGTATGCAAGCTGAAGAAAGCTTTATATGGTTTAAAACAAGCCCCTCGAGCCTGGTATCACAGACTAGATACATATCTCAAAGACAAAGGGTTCAAGAGAAGAACAGCTGATAGCAATCTGTATATTAAAACAGAGGATAATAATTTTCTTATCGTACTGGTCTATGTAGATGACATCATCTTTGGATGTAATAAGGATTCATTGGTACAATGGTTTGCTTCTGCCATGGAGTCTAAATTTGAAATGTCTATGATAGGAGAATTGTCATTTTTTCTTGGTCTGCAAATTACTCATAGATCCGAAGGGATGNGTCTAATAACCCTGACTTAGTATGCAAGCTGAAGAAAGCTTTATATGGTTTAAAACAAGCCCCTCGAGCCTGGTATCACAGACTAGATACATATCTCAAAGACAAAGGGTTCAAGAGAAGAACAGCTGATAGCAATCTGTATATTAAAACAGAGGATAATAATTTGCTTATCGTACTGGTCTATGTAGATGACATCATCTTTGGATGTAATAAGGATTCATTGGTACAATGGTTTGCTTCTGCCATGGAGTCTAAATTTGAAATGTCTATGATAGGAGAATTGTCATTTTTTCTTGGTCTGCAAATTACTCATAGATCCGAAGGGATGTTCATTTCTCAAGAAAAATATCTAAGAGAAATGATGAAAAGGTTTCAAATGGAATATTCTAAACCTATGGGTACACCTATGGTAATTGGATGTAAATTAAGCAAGGATGATGATTCACCTGATGTTGATCAAAGCTCATATCGATCAATGATAGGAAGTCTGTTGTACATCACAGCATCTCACCCAGACATAATGCATGTTGTAGGAATGGTAGGAAGATATCAGGTTGCACCTAAACAGAGTCGTTTGCAAGATGTCAAAAGGATATTCAAGTATTTGAAAGAAACAATGACTTATGGTCTGTGGTATCGCAGAAATCAAAATCTTTAACAAACTGTGTTGATGAGAGAAAAAGAACCAATGGAGGATCATTATTCTTGGTGACTCCTTAGTAGCCTGGCTTAGTAAAAAGAAAGGTTCCATTTCTTTATCAACCACAGAGGCAAAGTACATTGCTACTGCTACCTATTGCACTCAGGTATTATGGATGACTCAAACACTTGCAGACTTGGAGGTAAAGTACACAACACTGATCCCAATTCATTTTGATAACACTAGTGCCATCAGTGTGTCTAAAAATCATGTATTCCACTCCAAGACCAAGCATATTCCCATAAAATATCATTTTCTAAGAGAGCAGGTCACCAATCAGATTGTTCAGGTCAATTACATACCCACTACAGAGCAAATTAAAGACATCTTTGCTAAACCTCTAGCCAAGACACCATTTGAATATCTCAAACAGAAGCTGGGTGTCATCCCGTCTCACATCTAAGAGAGTCCATCCTGATAGGGGGAGTCTTGTATTGATTGCATATCTGATACCTCATAAAATTACTGCAACAGCTCAGGGGGAGCATGTTTTCTTTAACATTGATGTCAAAGGGGGAGAAAAGGAGTTGTCCGGATCGGATGCTACAGTTGGAGGTCCAAACACATTAACGCAGTCGTTCAGGGTTGCCATCAATGCCAAAGGGGGAGATTGTTGGCAAATATTTAATAGACAGCGAATGCTTGTCATTGATGGCAAGTACAGTAATGAAGCTGGCATGAGTACAGAAAGTTTATAATAGATGGGCATTATGATAAGTCGTTGCAGGGAAGATTCGAATAAGCTCAGAAGAGATTGTCGAGAAGATTGTTGGCAAGATTAAAGTGGAACAAAGTAAGCTCGGGAGGAGAAGTAGCATTTCTGATTGAATCTCATTTACAAGTGTTGATCGGGACTGCTCGGGAGGAGAAGCAGCATTTCAGATCATAGGATCCCATTTACAATTCCTGATGACCGTTAGATCAAGTGTTGATCGAGATTGTTGATCCGAGACTCCATTTCAGAGCTTCATGACTCGCGACTTGGAGAGGTAAGAAATAAAACCTTCGAAATCGCGATTTAATTGCAACTATCAGATCAAGGTGTGATCTGGACCGTCGACTCCATTTCGGAGTTTCGCGACTCGCGACTTGAAGAGGCAAGAAACAAAACCTTCGAAGTCGTGATATGCAAAATCACGATTTAATCCCCGTCATCAGATCAAGGTGTGTTTTGGACCGTTGATTTGAGCTCCAACTCAGAGCTTCACTTATCGCGACTTGGAGAGGTAAGAAACAAAACCTTCAAAATCACGATATGCAAAATCGTGATTTAATTCCAGTCGTTAGATCACGATGTGGTCTGGACCATTGATCAAAGGTTCATTTCTCAGTTTTTCCTATCGCAACTTGGAGTGACAAGGACCTCTATTGAAGGAATCACGAGATGCAAATTCATAATGAGATCTGGACCATAGATTCATCGAAATCGTGGACCGTTGATCTAAGCTTCATTTCAGAGTTTCACTTATCACAACTTGGAGTGACAACGACTTCCATCGAAGGAATCGTTAGATGTGAATTCATGATGAGATCTGGACCGTAGATTCTCAGCTCCATCTCGAGGTTTCAGGGATCGCAACTTGGAAACTCGAGATGCCTCATCTCCAGACTCACGAAATGCGAATTCGCGAAAAGCACTTTTTGCTTAAGTGCTTGGTCATGGCCATGGTTATATAGAGGAAGGAGCTAGCACAGAAAATCTCTGTATTGGAGCTTCGGAGATCGCGACATGAAGTGTTGTGACACTTGACCGCAGGAATGATGAAATGTCGAAACCCAATTTAAAGGTAAGACCCATCAGAGTTAATCCAACGATGCAGGTGAATCTGAGCATAATTGGAGGGCTACTGTAGCATGTCACAGTGTAACTGCCAGAAACCATTGATGGTTTCTGCCAAAGGACTCGAAGACACTTTAGGGTGATTGACAGAGGAGATGAAGAGTCTCTGGGAATATTCAAGAGGGATGAAGATGCTCGTGGAGGTGATTGATAGATGGATGAGCATTGAAGCTTGTAACTAGAATAGAGAAGGTGAGCTCGACTGTCACAGAGAAGACGAAGAGTCTCAACGGCCAGAGAAGCTGAAGAGTCACGATGATGATCAGATAAAGCACTCGAGTTGTGGAGGATATAGGCATGGTGTGAGTATGCATAGGTATTGCGTGCATTGCATGCACAAGGTGCGCAAAAGCTATAAATACACAGTACAGAGAAGAGATGTGCTTGATGTTGTTGTTGGGATCGTTGTGGATGTTGTTGAAGGTGATTCATGCATGAAGAAGGATCAGAGTGCAGGAGCTGAAAAGAACAGAAGAAGAACTGTGCAACAAATGGACATGGTGCACAGAGCATAAAAAGCAGAAGAACAGAATGGGCAGTGGATGCATGCAGGAAGACAGTGAGGAAGTTTGAGTAGCAAAATATTGCAGAACAATGATAATACTGGTAAGTTGTTATTGAACACTATATCACTGTAATAGATTTCAGTATTTCATATTCACAATCCAGGGTGGTTGGGAGGTGCTAGGGAGGACTGGTGTCCTTAGAGGTTCAAGTGGGTGCTTGAACACAGGGAGTTGGTGCTTCCTTCTAGTTGGTGCTAGAGAAACCAGGGAGATGGTTCTTCCTTCTAGTGGGTGCTAGAGAAAAATAGTGAGTTGGTGCTCTCAGCAAGTTGCAGCTTGCAAAACAGAGGTTGTAGCCTCACAATGAGTTGGTTCTCATATGTCTGATAATGTAAAGAATGTAAATAATACTTATCATATAAAGAAGAAGAGGTTTTTACCCTGTATGGGTTTCCTTGGGAAATATATGTCTCTGTATTTCTCATATATGTGACTGATGTTGAATGTGCCATTGTTTATTTCCCTTCATTATTGTGATCATCATTGAGTGCCTTGTAAAGATTTTAAAAGAAGCATAATTGTTTAAGCACGGTAACAACTGATTCACCCCCCCCCCTCTTAGTTGTCCAATAATTGCACTGGAACATCCTTATATAAGATGCATCTAATAAGATTTAGCTATTTTGTTATACAATACCGATTTTATTTTAAAAAGTAAAAAAAAAAAAACTTATTGGTGTGCTCATTAATGGGGCACATTGATGCGATTACATTATCAACACCCTACAAAACATAAATAATCCGATATTTTTACACCCTAAGCACACCAATGTCTCTATATGTAAGAAGTACCAAATAAGGTTTAGACATTTTGTGAAAAAATATATGTGTTTATTCAAATACGTTTCAAAAACTAGTTAATGCACACCCAAAACATGAAATCACACCTATGTGTCTTACTATCAAGAATATTGAATCGCAACTATGCATCTTACTAGCAAGCATATTGAATCACACATGTGTCTTACTATCAAGCATAATGAATCGCGCCTATGTGTTTTACTATTAAGCATACTAGCATGGGATTTTTTTTTTAAATTACCAAACCGTAATTTCATTTTTACCATACAAGATTTGATGCTCCCCATCCTTATATTACTGCCCCATTGTTGATGCTACTATGTTGTTGGATTCCTCAATTCCTTCGCTTAGATGATGGATTTGGTTCAATTTCAAATTTTGCAAAATGATTTTTGATTTATGTCACAACAATACCTCCTTTGTTTTATAAGTAAGAACTAATATATTACCTTTCAGGGAGAAAAATTACAGTATCGACTGTGATATCGAGGTTTGACTGTGTTGAGTTTCCCTGAAGGGAAACCAACTTAGCCCGACTCTTGACTATATGATTCACTGAAATTTAAACATATTTTTGTAAATATCCCTGTGTCAAAACTGATTCGACCGAACCATCCATGCATATTGTAAAACAAAAAAAGAGACTATCTTCTGAAAAACTAAAATTATTGACAGTGCTAGACTCTGACTGCCTATGAAGAAAATCCCCAAAAAAACTAACATTTGTCAAAATAAAACAAGCAATCTAACACATGTGCGTTTGTCAAATGTCATGGTGTCTGACACTCTCTCTTGTCCTCATCTTTCCCGACGCACTTTTCCACATCTCGATCGTTATCCCCCTAGAAATCTGGGGCAAGAAACACCCCTAAAGATGTTGGGGCATTGGTGCCCAATTTTAGTGAGTACAGGGAGCGGAGCAAGGTCACAAGAAAAGATTCAATTTTCTCTATGTGTTGGTCCAGGTGTTCCAACTGAAAGTGGAGGTCATCAATGTCCTTATGAACTACAAATACTAAATCTTGAAGAATCGATATCGAGTATCTAAGTCCTGGGAACGAGGCGCAGTCCGAGTGGAGGAGAGTTTGGCTCAGAGGCGCTTCCAAATGTAACTCTTATGTTTGAGTGTTGAAATCCTCCAAAGAAGGCATAGAAGGTGGGGATGGGGGGGGAATATGATGGTGACAAGGGAGCAAAGGGTGGTGGACTCGATGGGAATGCAAGGGCTGGTTGTGAAGTCGAGGCCAAATCTGGGAGTGGGCCGGGGGCATAGCCCAAAGAATTACCCTATGGATCAAACCACTCAACCCTACAAGCCCGCCTGGGGAGGACTAAGTGGATGATAGGGGAGAGGAGATAAGCGTAGGTGCGAGGATAGGCTGGTGTCAGTTGGCCATGGTCACCTTGTTCTGGTACCAAAGAGAACCTCTCTTTGGATTCTTGCAAAGGCTAGGCATAACCAAGCGTACATGAGGGTGAGTTCGAGGTGTGGATAGGGAGACCAAGGTGGGAACCAGAGAAACTGGCAGAGTGCAAGAGCAATAGACAAGAGAGAAAAATGGATGTGAACTGGAGAGAGGAGTGACGCCATAAGAATGAAACTGGAGAGTAAGTGCACACGCACACAGAAGGACCGATCGGTGTACTTCCTCCATATCCATGACAAGAATCCAGTGCAAGATGCACTGGAGAATTTATTTGGGATTTCATAGCATTGAAGTGTTGTAGAGCTCATAGGGGTGTAATAAATGCAGGAGGGAGGCTACAGGTTCCATTCACATGGTTTGTGGAAAGGTGGCGGATGTTGTCTTCTCCCTTAGATGCGTGGAGCACTCAGACACCCCATCCGGGGGGCTATCTGTGCTAAGAGCCTTAGCGATACAGTCCTAGAGAATGGGATGATTATTGTGGGTGGGGGATGTACAAATGATATATGTTCCTTCTAGAGCCACTCCAATATTGGTTATTTTTTATGTTATCTGATTGGTGTTCTTCCACACATGATAGGGAATGAGGACCAAGTGAGGCCTAGTGATAGCTGAAATGGAACTGAGTTATGTGATAAGTCACCAACAAGGGTAAATTTTGTTTGGATCTGCCACGTTGAGAATTTTTTCAAAAAGGCTAAGAATTATTTGTGAGTCCCCTTCGATGATCAACTTATGGTACCCATAGTCTTAAGCAAGTTGTACACCTTTCATGAGACCCTATAGCTCAATTGCGTTGTTTGTGTTGTGTCCAATGTTGTCGACAATGATAAGCATAATGCTTCCTTGATTGTTGCGAAGAACCACTCCGAAGCCAACAGGGCTCGAATTACATTTGGAGGCTCAATCAAAGTTTAACTTGATAAACCTTGGAGTTGGAGGTGACCAGTGTGAAGGGTTTCCTTTGGCCTGTGATCTTTGAGGTTTCCTTGAAAAGTGTGGGTGGAAGTTGATGATCCATTTGTCTAAGATACACTTTTATTGGGGTGCATAGGACAAGTCCTCATCTTTCCAAGGCTGCAAGAGGATGGTTTCTCTGATGTTGTCATGTATGTGTTTCCAAATTGTCTACCAATCAAGATGAGACAAATGGAAGATCCTCCTATTTCATTCTTTCTAGATTTGCCAGAGGATGAAACCCAGAAGTAGCTTCCAAATGTGGTTGAGGATAGGAGAGTGAAAATTTGAGTCTCTCCATCCTTCTATGGTTTCCTTGAGGCCTTCTTGATTGTGATCCATGGTGTGCATGATTAAAGCGCAATAGTCCCATATTTTTGTATTGTAGGAGCAGAGATTAAGTAGATGATTTTGAGATTCTGAATATTTCCAGCAAAGAGGGAAAATGAAGGGCTTGACAAAGCCTCTTTTGGTGATATTGACTGAGGTGAGGATAGCTTTATGTGCAACAAGCCAGAGGAAGGTTCTTATTTTTGGCCATTTCTTGGTCGACCAGATTTTTGCCCAAACTTGCTCGTGGGGGAGCTGGCGGAAGGTTGTCTTTATTTTGTAAACTTCTATGATGGTGAAGGTTCCCCTTGAGGAGTGCCCCCATATTAGGATGTCGTCTCCTTGAAGAATTTGAAATTTTCTGGAGAAGGTTACATTGTGCCAAGGCTAAAGATCCACTTGTGCTGGAGTGTGGAGTTTTGTGGAGGTGGACTTCAAAATGTGCCATGTTGCTCCAAGGGGGTCCTCTTGCCAGTAGTTTGTGACTGTGATTAGACCTGCATGTGTGGTAGGGGAAAGAATATTGTCTGCAATGGAGTTATGCGCTAGAGAGGGCCATTTTTCCAAGATTCATACCAAAAGGAAGTTGTCTATCCATTCTGTACTTCCCAAAAAGCATGATCCACAATCAGTGAGTGGCCTTACTTTCCAGTGTTCTAGATTAAGGAGCCTGGAGTGTTTTCATTCCATATGATAAGTTGTTTTTCTACAATGTATGGAGCATATTTCTTTCTCCAAAGTCAGGCCCAGAGGTCTTTGGGTCGCTTTAGCATCCTCCACCAAATATTAGCACTAAGAAATTTGTTAATAATGGTTGGGCCTCGTAAGCCAAGAACTCCTTTTAATTTTGGTTTGCAGATCTTTTCCCAACTAATCAAAGCTATTGTCCACTCATTATTTTCCCCCTTCCATAGAAAGTTTCTTTGTAGGGTTTTGATGGTTGTTATAATGAAGCTAGGGGCCGTCGGAGTAGAGAAGGAATAGATGGGAAAGGTTTGAAGGACAAGATTGAGGAGGATGAGCTGACTGGGAAGGTTGAGTGAACGAAAGCTCCAAGAGGAGAGTCTTTACCCATGGAGTAAAGGATCCCCTCCCAAGAGTTGTTTCTAAGAGCCTTTTGATAAGGGGGGTGTCGAGAAATTTGGATGGAAGGGAGCTACGTGTAAAGCCTAGGATATTGGTAAGATGGAGCTGAACAGGGATGGGGGTGTTAAAAAATAAGAGCTGGGATTTTTCTCTATTAATGTTCATTCCTAAGGTTGCGCAGAAGGTTTGAAGGATGCATAGGATTCAAATGACTTCATGGATGGTAGGGGAGCTCAGCATTAATGTATCATCAACAAACTGGATGTGGGATATTGGGGGATCCATGCCATGAAGGGGGAGTCCAACTAGAGATTTATCAATGGACACTTTGATGAAACAACTAAGCTCTTCTTCCATGATGATGAAAAGGAAGGGGGGCAGGGGATCCCCTTGTCATATTCCACGAGAGGGAGAGAAGGGGTAGGAAAGAACATCGTTGATCAGAATGGAGAAGAAAGGGGAGGAGGTGAGATTTAGAATCCAGTCTACCCATTCAGGAGCAAAGCCAAAAGCAAGAAAAATGGATTTCATATAAGCCTAGCTTAATTTATCAAAAGCTTTGGAGAGATCTAACTTTAATAACATACCTGGAGTTCTCGTACTCTGAAGAGAGTAAATGACTTCATGGGAAAGGATGACATTGTTGAGAATTTTCCTGCCTTCAACATATCGTGACTGCTCAGGTGAAATGATGAAGGGAAGGAGGGGTTTGAGGCACTAGGAAATCACTTTTGTTAGCAACTTATAAATTAAATTGTAGAGAGCAATTGGTTTGGATTTCTTAGGGTGAGTGACTTGTTCTTGTTTGGGGATGAGGGTTAGGAAAGTGGCATTAAGAGTAGGGAGAACCAGATATTCAAGAGTCCTCGATGATATCCCAAACTTCCTCCCTTATCATGGGCCAGCAAAAGTGAAATAATTTCGTCGTGAAGTCGTCTGGACCTAAAGATTTACCTTCGAGGGTGTCTTGCAGAGCTATGTCTACTTCTTCAATCGTGATTGGTCTGGACAAAGCTTCATTTTTCTCCTGAGTTATGAGATTGGGAATGTGTTGGGTGATATTTTCTATGTCGGGAGATCTGTCAACAGGGGGTTCAGACAGCAAGTCTTGGTAATAAGAGACCAATTCCTGCTCGAGATCTTCATGTTTTTGGATCATTTGACCTTTCTCCATAACCAAGTGTGTGATGTGTTTGTTGTGTATTTGTTGGATCGTCGCCCGATGGAAGAACTTAGTATTTATTTCCCCCTCTTGAATCCATTGAATTTGGGATTTTTCCTCCACACAAATTCCTCTTGAGACCGCCTTTCCTCCAACTGTTGTTTGAGTAAATTTTCCTTCTCTTTGAGTTCCTCTGTGAGGCCATGATTTTTTATTTGGATATGGGTGAGCTTCGTTTGATCGTTCAGATTTATATGGCTTCAAAAATGTTCTTGAAGTTCTGTTTGTTCCAAAGATTAAGACATTGCTTAAAACAATTTAGTCATTGTTGAAATTGGAACATTTTGGAACCATGAGAGATGGTGGATTCCCCCCACTAGGTCGGGGCCAGGTCTTGGAACTCCAGATGATTGATCCAAAATCTCTCAAATCTAAAGGGATTTCGACCAGGAGAGTCAGGGATTTCCAGTGAGAGTTGTATAGGCCAATGGTCAAAGCTAGAGGTTTACAAGATGCTAGCATTCATTGATAGGTCATCCATCAAGAGGGATTCCAAGATGAGGAATCGATCCAGACGACACACCACCTGTTGGGAGCCCAAACATCGGTTTGACTGGGTGAAGAGGCCATTTTGGGTTTCCAAATCTATGAGACAGAACTTATCGATTAGAGCCTGAAAGTGTCCACTTTCAGCCTCGATTCTATGAGTCTCGCCTATTTTATCTTCTAGGTGGCAAACCATGTTGAAGTCCCCCCCCCAGTATCCAAATATGATCAATGATAAGGTTAGCCAATCGATCCATATTTTGAATGAAGTTGAGCTTGTCCCCCGAAGTGGCTGGGCCATAAACATTTGTAAGGAAGCCTGGGGTATTGGAGCCAATGAGTTGGTATTCTGTTGAGATTATCCATCTGGTAGTGAAGAAATTCTCCAGCAGCACAATGTTGGGGTTCCATAGAATGTCCAAGCCACTAGTTGTGCCCTTGGAATCAGTGGTCATCATTTTTCCCTGTTTCCATCATCTCGAGAGGATTTGATTCATTTCTTCTCCTACACATTACGTTTCTTGAAGTAAAAGAATATCGAGTTGTTCTACTATGATATAATCTCATAGAAGCCTTTGCTTACTATGATCGTTGAGACCGCATATATTCCAAGAGATGAGACACATGATGAGGATGGAGAGGTAAGAGGGGAAAAGTTGTCAGAGATGAGATGTATCTGACCTGATTTTACCATGAAGTGATTGATTTCTTATATGAGCTTCTGGGTGGATTTTCTTCCAATTTTCTTCTCGTCCTTCTGAGGCTTGTGTTTTTCTCTCTGTTGGATGCGTTGGATGCTCAAGCCAGTGTTGGATCTGGCCACAAAACTTGTTTAGGAATTGAGGAAGACCTTATGAACCTTGTGAAGTTGATCCGGAGGGATGGTGTATAGTTCTGTCCTATGATAGGCTTGTTCGAAGTGTTCGAAGTCTACTCCCGCTATCTCGTGTTCTTCTAGGTCCATTCTGGTGTCTCCTTCTTTGAGATTAGATGCTTCTCCAGCCTTTGCATGGGAAGGGGAAGAGGAGGGGATTTGATCCAAGACAAGGGTGTTTGAAATATTTTCTTTTGAATTATTGTGGGTTGCAGTTTCTTGAGGAGGTAGATTTGGCTTGTCCATGTATTCTGGAATTTTTTGAAGGACGCCAAAGGAGTTGTCGGAAGAGAGTTCCTTGTTGGAAGTTTGCATGGTTTTTCTAGATGCTTGGCATCGCCTACCCGCTACATGGGTGAAACCATACCTTTATTTACTTGCTTCAGCGTTATAGACCTTTCTCTCGATGGTGTTCATAGGTTAGTATCTGAACAGATGCTCGTGCTCATGGCATTTTCTACATCAAAATGGTATGTGCTCATATTCAATAGTTTGAGACCAGTCCTCATCATGATATTCTAGGGATATGGAACCTAGGAAGGGATTTGATATGTTGATATAGACACAAATGTGAGCATAAGAGGTATACCTTCTTTTCTTGGTCGCCTCTAAGGATTTGACATAGACCCCAATGGTGTTTCATCTGCCTGCCAGGATCTCTTCTAGCCAGAACTCCTGTGGTAGGGAGTATAGATGGATCCATATCGAGGCGTGCGCAAAGTATTCTTTTTCTGGGCTAAACTTCTCCATCCAGAAGCGCAAGAAGAGTTCAATTGAGTTGAATAAATAAGGTCCCCCGTCAAATATGTGGTTTCGATCTTCTAGGTTGTGGAATATGATGGTAAAGAATCCCTTGGAGCCTAGTTGTATATCATAGTGTCCTTTAGGTTTCCACCAATGGTGTATCCATTTGACGAGCTCACGTTTAGAGGGCCATAGGCCTAGGAATTTTCCCACCAACGCATAGTCCCTCATGTATTGTTTATGTTCTTCAATTCCAGGTGTGTTGATCACATATTTTGGTGCTAGCAGTGCCTGAGGTATGCATTTCTCAGGTTCCCAAGGACGTTTTTTTTCACTTGAACTATTCTAGTGTCAATCTCCGTTTATTTTCCTTTAGTTGCACCTTCAAAGAATATTTATCAACGTTGGCCCAATGGTGGCTCAAAGGAAGGTCAGCGAAATCCCCCGCCAGAAGGTTCTTGTGTCACAGCCTGGTTGTAAGAGGTGCCTCGCGGCCCTCCTTAGTTTGGGATCATGTCTTTCCCTGCCTAGGGTGGCAGAAGGAAGCAATAGAGAGTCGAGAAGCAAAAAACCTAATTCGATCTACTCCGCCTCTCTCCCATTCATAAAAACATTATTAACTACTGCAATATAAACTACCCTTTTCTTACGAAAATTCTAAACTAAGTTCCACAACAATACCTCCTTGATAGAGATGACCAAATAAATTGTTTATTATTTTATCATTTACATTTTTAACGAATTAAAAAACAAATTTAACTTTAATTTCTTTTTTTTCCTTTTCTAATTCTGCATAATGTTTAATGCATTCCAATATAGCACTACAAATCATCATTTTTTCCCTCAGCACTGGCCCCAATTAAATAAATGTGATATTTTATTACACCAAAGGTGTTATTTAATGGGAGGTTCATTTGAGGCCTTCATTGTCTGTCCAAACCCTATAATAAATTGACATATGTTTATTAGACATCAACCGATATTCTCTCTTCACCTATCTTCTCTTCCACTGGCTCCAATTTGAAGCTTTTTGAGGATTTTTTACTGATCTTGATGAATCCAAGATGGATTCCATTGCTCTCATTTGCACTCTGCCTAATATTTCCATTGAATGTACTCATTCTAGCCTCTGAACTGGTAACTTATTGATGTTGTAGCATGTAGTTCTTGTTTTATTTTAGAGTATCGATTCAACAAGATGCATTCCATAGCTCTTGCCTATGCTTTGCATGATATCACTATTGAATGTACTCGCTTCAGCCTCTGAACCAGTAACTTATCGATGTTGTAGCATGTTGGTCTATCTTCTTTTTTAGAGTATCAGTTCAAAAATATGGATTTCATCTCTCGTGTTTGTGCTTTTCCTGGTATCGCCATTGAATGTACTTGTTTTAGCCTCTAACTTGGTAACTTATCAATGTCGTAGCCTATTGGTTTTTGTTCTCTTTTAGAGTATCAATTCAAACATATTGTAATGTTAGGTATAGGGTAAATTCACTATGGTACTGCATCAGGTGACTAATCTAATTCATTTTCCTTTTTTTTATCTTGATCTGTCTAACCCAAGTTCGAATTTCACCCTAACATTGTAGGACTCTAGATCTAGCCCTATCATGAAGACATTAGTGTTGTTAAAATGATTGAAATTTTTTTTGTTTGCAAATTTTTTATGAGTCTTTTGACAAGTAGTTTGAAGAGAGATGAATTGTCTCCAAAAAATACAAATACAAAGGTTGGTTTGGTTTTTCTTGTGTTGTATTGTTTGTAAAATTGTACTCGATTCATTTCATTTATGTTATATTCCCCATTCAATGACATGATGTCCTCATACTTTTAAAAAAAATTCATGTTCCTTTTAACATGATTTGAGATCTACTCGATGTATAGAAAATTTTAGTTTATGTTTTATTTTAGTATCCTATGAGTCCTACCTGGTTTAAAGAAAATTTGAGGGTTTAATATTCGACGTTCAATTAAAATTTTCTCAAGCCTCAACATTTATACAAAATTGTGAGTCTTATTTGGTTTAAAGAAAAATTTAGGGTTTAATATTTGACATTCAATTCAAATTTAATCAAGTCTCAGATTTTATACAAAATTGCAATAGGCTAGAATCCCATCGGATTTAACTTGGAGCCCTATCAAAATTTTGTAAGAAAACAAGGTAGGTCTCTACACCCCTCTGACATTTGAACCCGCATTTATTGTGTGATGATGCCCTATCTCAATCACTATAACACAACTTTACACATGACCACATTTGATATTTTTTCCCAGTAGTAATATTTAGCATGTAATTCAAAATGAACATTTTCCCACATTTGATATTTTCAGAAAGATTTCCCAAGGCTTAATTTTGGTTCTTTAAGATTTTTCGTGACTAGATAAAATATTTTCTCCTAGAATGATAGATGGCCAAATATAATATTTTTCCCAGGACTAATATTTAGCATGTACTTCAAAATGAACATTTTCCAAATTTTGATATTTTCATAAAGATTTGCTAAGGCTTAATTTTGGTTCTTTAATCTTTTTATGTTACTCAATAGGATCATTTATCTTAGAATCGATATCGAGAGTCAAATGTAACCAGATTAAGTCAGAATGTAACCAAATTAAGTCATAATTTTATTGGTTATTAATCACAATTTAATGAGAATTTGAACTGTGATTCGATCAAGGTTGTTATAATATACACCTTTTAATCACATTTCAGGGCTTTTCATCCTATGGTGAATGTAAAATATAATTGATGTTGCTAGGTGCATTTATGTTGGGTTGTTATATTTGTTTCAGTGAAAGTCTAGTCAAGGTGAATCGATTGATGGTCGAAGTCGAGGTAGATCGACAGCAAGTTAAAGTTGGGGTAGATCGACAACAAGTCAAAGGTAGAGGAAGTCGATTGGGTAAAGTCGAAGTCGAAGATATCGATGGAAATTCAACCAACAAGAGGTTGAAGTGTGGGCGTGAGACGATTGACTAGAGACCGAATGAAGGTTGACTGGTAGTCGAATCGTAAACCCGACTTGGATTCGATTGTAACATAATCCATGGATTTGAGGGATTTGTAGCCAATAATATGTATGCATCTGTAATCATTTTTGGGCTCCAATATTTAGGTTTTTCCTGTTGTAAATCCTATAAATAGGTGTTATGTAATGTCATAAATTTTGTTGTTGTAAGGTCATCATCGAATGCATTTTTGCAAGTTAATGCATGTGTAAGTGTAGGTTGTTGATCATGCATATGTAAGTCGAATTGGATATAGGTTTTTTCTCTCTTGTGCAATAAGGTATGATGTCGATTATGTCTTAGGTGTGGACCAAGGCTAGACATGTAATCTTTTATTCTAAATGAATAAGACAACAAGAGAGAAGAATTATCAAAGGAATGTTTGTTTTCCCAATTAAGGGTTTCCAGGGTAAAATCTCAGTGTACTGTGTGATTGCTTGTGTCATTTTATTTATTGATTAAATTGTTCTTCTCTTCTACTAGGATTAGTGTGGAAGTGTCTTGCATTTCCTGACATGTGGTATCATAGCTTAGGTCTGCACTGACAAGTGAGATATCAGAGTGGTGTAATGCTTTGGCGAGTATATTAGATATTGATTTGTCAATATTGAATCTGAGAACTAAACCCTAGGTACAGTAAGAGTCGTAAGTCATAAATTGTTTTAAATTTACGGTAAAGAATGATGATCAATTCTAAAATAGACATAAAAATATTCAATGGCCAGAATTTTGAGCTTTGGAAGCTTAAAATGGAATATCTTCTTGTGGATCAAGAACAATGGACAGTGGTCTGTCTAGGTACCCAGTCGACAGGAATGTTGACGGAAGAATGGGAGAAACTCGAAATAAAAGCAAGAAGTATGATACGTCTTTCTCTTGCATATTTGGTGTTGTTGAATGTATCAAGTGAAGATTCATCCAAGAAGTTGTGGAACAAACTAGGAATGTTATACCAGTCGAAATATCTGGTAAATAAGTTATTTGTTAGAAATAATTGTATCTTATGAGGATGAGTGATGTAAGTTTAGTGACTGAGCATTTAAATGTGTTTAACACCATGTTAAGCTAGTTATCGTCTATGGATATAAAGATCACTGCTGAGGAGAAATGTATCAGGCTATTATGTTTTTTTCCAAACTCCTGGGATAGCTTAGTTGTGGCTATTGGGAGTAATACAACCACGCTAGTACTAGAGGACATGGTTGCTTCTCTATGGTCAAAATAAATGAGAAGAAATAACATGCAAGTTTTGACCAAATATGCTCTGGTAGTGAGAGGTTGACCAGTAGACAGAGATAAAGGTGGATTCTCGGGTAGAAAGTTCAAGTCGAAGCGTAGATATAAATCCCCATCTCAGTCGATGTGAAGTTATTGGAAATTCGATAAAGTTAGACATTATAAAAATGACTATAATTCGAAGGAAATAGAAGGCAGTGATGGATTCGACAATAAGCAGTCGACTGAGAGAAATACAACCTCGTAGAAGGGAGGTGATGTGTACCTTGTGTCGATTAGTGCACAGTCGAATCAATATGTTTGGTTGATCAACTCAGGAGAATATTATCATATGACACCACATAAAGAATGGTTTTGTGAATATGAAAAATATGATGGGCGTGATGTGTTCTTGGGGGATGACTCAACAACCAGAATCGTCAGATGGGGAAGAGTCTGACTGACACTACAGGATGGGAGGAAAAGAACCCTTCCCGGTGTGCTAAACATTTCATGTTTGGAAAGAAACCTGATATCTGTCAGCAATATGAGTGATGCGAGTGTGCATACTCTGTTTCAGAAGGATTTGTGTAAGATGGTCAAAGGTGTGATGGAATTAATGAAAGGATTTCGGATTGGTACCATGTACAAGTTGTTAGTGAATGTCGACTCGACTGGATGAAACAGCATCACTGCTCCTAAAATTGACTCGACTTGATGTTGACACAACTCAACTCGTCTCGATCCAAGTCAGTTCAAACCGACTGGACAAGACATGATGAACTCCACCCGACCAGGTTATGGGACGAGAGGATGGGACACATTGGACAAAAAGGACTCCTATCTATGAAAAGAAAAGGCATGGTCGAAGGTTTTCTTGAATTTGGTTTAGAAGTCGACTTTTGTGAACATTTCATATATAGGAAACAAAGATGAGTGAGGTTCCCATCTGGAGAGACAAGGAAAAATGGGATTCTAGAACCGGTGCATAGTGATGTGTTTGTCTTGGTTACAGTGCCTTCACTTGGTGGATCCATATATTATGTCCCCTTCATAAATTATTTTTCCAGGAAGACATGGATATATTTCCTGAGGAAGAAATAAGAGGTTTTTGAGATATTTAAGGGGTTTAAATCTCTTGTGGAAAACCAGACAAAGAAAAGGATTAAAGCGTTGAGGACTGACAATGGTGGTGAATTCTGTGGAAAGGAATTTGATCAGTTATGTAAGCAGTGTGGCATAGCACGCAAAACATCCACACCATACACCCCAAAAAAAAATGGATTTGTCGAGAGAATGAATAGAACGTTGATGGGTAAGGCAAGGAGCATGCTCAGTGGTGTTGGGCTTGCACACGAATTCTAGGTGGAGGCAGTCGAGACTGCAAGATATCTAGTGAATATGTCTCCTTCATTAGTGCTACTCGAAATGACTCCAAATGAGGTATGGTATGATAAGAATTCATTGGTGGGACATCTCAAATTATTTGTTTGTGATGCATTTTTGCATGTTCCCAAGGAAAAGAGGAGCAAGCTAGATAAGAAGGAAGTAAAATGTATTTTCATCAGATACAAATAAGGAATGAAAGGATATAGGCTCTAGGATCCTACATCAAGGAGAACAATGTACAGTCGAGATGTGGTCTTCCGAGAAGTTAGATTTAAATCTGAGCCTGAGGAAGTTGTTCAAACCAAGAATAATCCTAATATGATGCGGTTTGAACTGAGGAACGAAGAAGATGATTCAGATGAGTCGATTGAATCTAAGAAGGAGGTGGAACAATTGACCCCGGTTATAAGGAGGTCATAAAGAGTAATAAAGCCAGTCAAAAGGTACAGTCTTCCCGACTTCCTTTCCTCATTTGTGTTAACTTCTATCGACGATGAGCCCAAGTCAGTCGGTGAGGAAGTCGACTCGAAAAAGGGTAAACTCTAGAAGGAAACCATGGTCGAAGAGATGGAATCCTTGTACAAGAATGAGACATCGAATTTAGTCAATTTACCCAGTGGAAGAAATCATGTTAGTAAGAAGTGGGTGTTTGAGAAGAATACGAATGTCGCAAGACAATTTGAGAAGTTCAAAGTTCGACTGGTAGCGAAAGGATATTCCCAAGTCAATGGATTCAACTTCGGTGAGATTTGTTCCCCTGTTGCAAAACTAAATTCCATTAGAGTACTAATGTATCTGGATATAACATTCAATATAGAGATAGAACAGATGAATGTGAAGACAATGTTCCTACATAGGGACCTCGAAGAAGAAATCTACATGAAACAACCTGAAGGATTTGTAGTAAAGAGAAAGCAAGAGTTGGTGTGCAAACTCAAAATATCCCTTTATGGTCTAAAGCAATTGCCAAGGATGTGGTACCAGAAGTTTGACACATACATCCTTAGTTTGGGATTTGTGAGAAGCAAAGTTTATCACTCCATATATTCCAAGGAATAAGGTGGGTGTTTCATATATATAGCTTTGTATGTTGATGACATGTTGCTGATTGGAAACAAAATGGATGCAATAAAGAAGGTGAAGAAGCAGTTATCCTCCAAGTTCAACATGAAGGATTTTGGTACAAATAAATTCATTCTGGGAATGGAGATTAAGAGATATTGATTTGCTATAAATCTCTGGTTGAATCAGACGAAGTATATTGAAACAGTTTTAAAATGATTCAACATGTAGGATTTCAAACCGGTGAAGGTGACAATTCCAGTGGGAGAAATTCTTACTGCTCAACAGCGTCCAAAGACACAAGAAGAGATAGAGGACATGGAACGTGTTCCCTATGCAAGTGTTGTTTGTATTCTAATGTATGTGATGGTATGCACTCAACCAAACATTTCCCATGCAATGGGAGTGTTGAGCAGGCACATGTTGACACCTGGACAAATATCAAGTGAGTATTAAAGTATTTGTGTGACAAAAAGGACTATGTTATATGCTACCAAGGAAAACCTGGAGGTGACAGTGGTAAATTATATGTACATGGCTTTGTCAATGCCAACTGGGCTAGAGATATGGATCAACGGAGGTCAACCAGTGGATATGTATTCAAGATTTTCGATGGAGCAATAAGTTGGATGAGTAAGTGACAAGAATTCATAGCCTTGTTGAAAACAGAAGTTGAAATACATGGCGGACACTCATGGAAGCAAAGAAGTGGTATGGCTTCAAAGGTTTTGTTCAAGAATTAGGTTTGAGCAAAGAGCTATGAAGGTAAGTTACAATAGTCAAAGCACAATATTTTTGGAAAAGAACCTTGCTTATCATTTAAATACTAAGCACATTGATGTACAATACCATTTCGTAACAGTTATGGTGGAAAGTAACAAGGTGCTACTAGAGAAAGTAGACTTGTTGGAAAACATAGCAGACTTGTTGACCAAGTTTGTGAGTGTTGTGAAGTTATCTTGGTGCAGAGAGGCAATGGTAATTTTTTCCCTGGATTTGAGAGGGAAATTTCAGGAATCTCCTGTTTCAGCAAAGAAGACAACAAGTGGGAGAATGTTGGGTTGTTATATTATTTGCAGTGAAAGTCTAGTCAGTGTGAATCGACTAATGGTCGAAGTCAAGGTAGATCGACAGTAGGTCAAAGTCGAGGTAGATCGATAGAAATTCGAAGGTTGAGGAAGTTGACTGGGTAAAGTCGAATATATCGATGACAATTCAACCAACAAGAGGTCGAAGTGTGGGCTTGAGATGACCGACTAGAGACCGAATTAAGTTCGACTAGTAGTCGAATGGTAAACCTGACTTGGAGTCTACTATAATAGAATCTCAGGATTTGTTGTATTTGTAGCCAATGATATGCATGTATATGTAACCATTTTTGGGCGCCAATATTTAGGTCTTTTCCTATTGTAAAGCCTATAAAGAGGTGTGTTGTAAGGCCGTAAAGGCTATTTTTGTAAGGTGATCATAGAATGCACTTTTGCAAGTTAATGCATATGCAAATGTAGGTTTTTGGTCATGCATATGTAAGTTGAATTGGCTATAGAGTTTTTCTTGCATGCGCAAGAAGGTATGATGTCGATTGTGTATTAGATGTGGACCAAGGTTAGACATGTATTATTTTGTTTTGAATGAATAAGACAACAAGAGAGAAAAATGCTCAAAGGAATGTTGGTTTTCCCAGTTAAGGGTTTCCAGGGTAAAATCTCGAGGTATTGTGTGATTTCTTGTATCATTTTCTTTCTTGATTAAATTCTTCTCCTCTTCTGCTAGGATTAGTGTGGAAGTGTCCTGTATTTTCTGACAATTTCATATTGATAGCATTGTATGTACGTATACCTTTGAGAACTAAAAATTTTATGACAATGCAAAATCCATGAGTTTTTTATGGATACTCTAAATAATTTATTTATTTACTTCTTTACTTCCTGTTATGCACTTTGCTTTTTTTGTAAACAATTGATTGCATTAGTTATAGGTTTTGTGGATATAATAAACTTAATGTTTTGGGCACCCATTTTACTATTTAGGTGTGTGGAATCATGAGATGAGTGAAGGTCATGAGAATTATGGTCTCCTTGTGAATGAAGTGGAAAGAAAGTATTCCATAGTAAGAGAATTACCAGAGGTCATTGATCCCAAGGATGGGTCATTGGTGTTACAGTATCAGGTCCGTGTACAGAACGGATTAGAGTGTGGAGGTTCTTATTTGTAGTTTGACCCCAAGAAAGTGAATGGAAACCAACATATTTTGACAATGAGTCCCCCTACTCCATTATGTTTGGACCAGATAAATTTGGAGCTACTAACAAAGTACACTTCATCTACAAGCACAAGAATCCAAAGTTACATATTTCTCTAATTCTCACAGAGTGTTGATCATAGGCTTGAGGCCAATCTCGAAGTGTAAAATTTTTGTCATGATGCAAAAAGAGACATGATATTGTGTGTTATATGAGTATGTGTATTCCTTTGGTCGATTGATTATGAAAACAAGTCTTACTTTATCCATTTCATTGTTTCAATATCTTTCTTTGTATTAATATATTGATATATAGAATACAAAAGATGCTTCTCTAGTAGGCCTTTTATGCACACCTATAGAGAGCAATGTAGACAACCCTATTGAAAATGTTCTGGACTCTTAGAAAGGGACGTTGGAGGGTATGGTTTCAACCCTACCCTCTATCCAAAATTAAATTCTCCAAGATGCACCATCTTTCCAAATTTAAATTCTCCAAGATGTAGTTTGGTTGGGTTTCTTTTTCTTTCAGTGCATGTTTCCAATAGCCTTCATGGATTCTTTTTATCCTTAAGATGGATTCTATGAGGTTTTCCTTTCTGTTTCTTTTTAGAATTATTTAAGGGGAGGTACCTCTAAGACCTTCATCATCTGTCCAAAACCTATAATAAATTCACATATGTTTATCGTCCATCAACCAAAATTCTCTCTCCACTTATCTTCTCTTTCACTGACTCCAATCTAAGTCATTTTGAGGCATTTTGACTCATCTTGATGGATCCAATAAGGATTCCATTTTTTTGATATGTGATCTTCCTAATATCGCCATTGAATGTACTCGTTTTAGCCTCTAAACTGGTAATTTATTGATGTCGTAGCATGTGGTTCTGTGTTTTCTTTTAGAATATCGATTTAACAAGATGGATTCCATAGCTCTTGATTGTGCTCTTCCTTATTGCAGAAAAGATATTATTTATTTTACTCAATCATTTTTTAATCTCGTCTGGCTAAGACAAGATAGTCACAAATATCACCCTATGTTTTATAGCCTCAAAACTATTGTCCCAATACACAAGTATTAGTTACAAGTGTTTAGGTTGATTTTTTTATGACAGAAATGTTGCAAAATAACATAAAATTTTATATAATTTTCTGAAAATATACAAATTACAAAAATTAAATGTGGAGATCAAAAGAAAAATTAAACCAAGTCACAGATACACACAAATGAGACAGAATAGCAATCTTATTTATTTCATTCCAAGATATCAAAGTATCTTTCTCTTTAGAAAATCCTTGTGGGGGCATGGACCAAAGTCTAATTTAGAAATCCCCGATGAAAACCATACAAAAGGACTCTGACAAGAAGTAAAAACTAAACTTTATAATCTAGATCAGCTTGCCACAGACTGCTGCCAATTTGACTCTGCACAATATCCTTTATCAATTATGAAACTTAATCCATAAACAAACAAGTATACACAAACTATCAAAGATATATCAACACCTCTGAAACAAGCATCTGAATGATTTGGTTCAGCCTTGAACCTTGCTCTCTACAATAGGACCATGTTGTCAAAAAGAGAATTAGGCCTTTAATGAACTCAAGAATGAATGAAAACTAAAACTATCTCATGAAAACAAAAGAGAAAACCTTAGTATTGTTTTATCCTTCTATTCTCCCCTTGTTCTTCCTTCTAATTTGGATTTTATGCATTCCAAATAAGTTGAAGTAGTTCAACTATTTTCTTTAGTTAAGTTAATTAAACTTAACTAATTTTAGTTTAGGGGAAGTAATAATAATAAAAATAGTTAAGGGTCTTTATTTAATAATAACTAAGTAGGTAAGACCCCTTGTGACTCCCTTCTTTTATTCTTTACAAAAATAAACACAATTAGATAATCATTTAAAAACATGTTGCCTTGTAGCTCCCATAAATATTTCCAAAATTTGAATATTAAATATCAAAAATAATTCAAGTCATATCCAAAATATGTAAATAACCACATTATCCCAAAAAAATAGCTTGTTGTCCAAAACGTTCTACAAACCATTGTCTTCAACAACTCAATCATAAACACATAAATTAAAATCCATATTTTCCACTTTGAGAGGCAATATTTCTTCTATCATCGGTGTCCCATTTGGACTTCCCAGAAGTAGCCTTTGGTTGATTCGAAACTTCAGGATTAATATCACTAATAACATGGTAACAATCGTCCTTCAGATGCATACGAGAGAAAAAATCATTAAATAACTAATTGTGTAATCAATACCAAAAATATCAGCTTCCACCTATTTTTGTGTCATATCTTTTCCCACTGCCTTACAGAGTTTTTAATTTATTTTATAGAACAGGGCATGTAAAAATGAAATTGGGATCATGAGGGGGGTATAATGAGCGAAAAAGTGATAGTATGAGAGGGAATAAGACAGATATTGTTCATAAAAAATAAGTTAAATCAAACAACAACCATAACTCTGTTCAGACCCACAATCCAATAAGCATCCACTTTAAAACCAAAACCATTTAACTGTACCTTATTTACAAACAAAATGCTTGTTGACTTCAAATAAAAGACAATTCATATGCCCAAAATACTTCAATTATAGTAGCCTTCGCATCTATACAATATCTATGCAACATCATAATAACATCATTGTCAATCTCATAAATTCATTATAGCCCTTTGAGCCGCAGTCTTTCATGTTCCAATGCTAACCCCTTTTCTTTTTAAAACCAAATAGAAATATGCACAGTGATTTCAACCATCCACTATTTATTTCTTAAATTCAAATAAGAATAGGCCCAGTATGAACCACCAACTGTCGACTTTCCAACATTATTTGACACCATCCACTGGTCATTAAAACTTATAATCAGGCCCCGATTCAATCACACACAGACATTTTTATATATATAATCAACACAAGTCTTGATTCGAAAATAGCATTTAATCAATAACATGCAACTCTGAGCCTAATATTCTTGAAAATTGAACATGTACAGACTTCCTTTAGAAGAAATGCCCAACAAAAGACAGAGCCAAATAGTTCCCGAGGAGAAACAGAATCACGTCATGGCGAGGAGAAACAGAACCGATCACACACAGGTGTCTAATCTTTGACGAGATCAAGATTATGTTTAGGGTTTAACACAGCAATGGAGGTAAGAGAAAATATCTTGACCAAATGAAAAAGTCCTTGAGACACAGACAGTTTGTGTCCTTTAAAACTTTTATTGCAGAGAGGTAACAAGATATGTCTCAATCAAGGAAGAGTCTTCGAAAACACAGATAACTCATGCCCTTTTCCTTCTTTTTAAAAATTTATCACGGAGAAGTAACAACAAATAATTAAGGAATAGTCTTTGAAGAAACAAAGACCCCGTTCCCTTTCCAAATTCACCACAGACACGTAACCTTTAAAAATATTGACAATGAGGGTTACCAGAACATAACAGTCAGCCACCTCCAATGGATAACGAGAGAAGAAAACTCTTAGAAACACTGTGTAAATAATGCCTTAGCACAACTCATGCCAACCCAACACATATACAGGCTTCCATTTAAATTTTTGGTTGATACAAACCCGACTATGCAATGCTTCCAGCACAGTGATAGTGAAGGCAATGCCATGACAAAAGAAAGCTCGGGCTTGGTCAAAACAAAGAAAGAATAGTGCAACTCTTAAAAGTCTACATTGCAACCCGGAGGAATAAAACATAACAACGACTGCGGCTAAAAGGAGTGGCATCACTTAATACCAAGACTAGTTGTAAAACCCACGCACCAAAAACTCAGAGCTTGCTAAACTATCATCATAATTTTCCACAGAGAACCGGATCAAAACCCTAAGATGATCGAACATGTTTTAACTAATAAACCAATGCACATGCTACACATAGTAGGAAAATCCATTCATTTTCTTTAAAACACCAATAGTCTGGAGTATTCACAAAAGAAACCATAAGCACAACATTGATACACAGTCGAAAACTTAAGAAAAACACAGACATCATGCAATTTTGAGCCAAAAAATTATTCATAACATAGAGGAACCATCATGGATGGAAAATAAAGGAACCATACTTGGAAAATCTTTCCTGAGGGAGAAAGTTGGACTGTATTTTTGTAACACACTTTCATTTTGAGTTGTAATGCTCTGATACCAATCTGTAATGCCCCCTTTTCACTGTCGGGCAGGCGCTACTTCGCGGAATAACAATCTCATACTTAATTATATATATATGACATGCATTAAAGCAAATGAAACACATTTAAACTCAGAGTAAACATAAGAATTACTGCTATTATAAATAATCAATTGCATTAACATTTATTCGTATGCACAATAGAATACATGATAAATATAAATACACAGACATGCAGAAACATAATTAAAAACATCATCTGGTACTTATCTTTGAAACGGTGGTAATTCCACCAACCAGGTACAGGCCTTCCACGAACCTCCTAGCCTTAGACCACACTACTCATTAAGCTTAGCAGTAGGTCACCCCCGAGCTGGGACTAAGCTCCACCCCAAGGCAAGGAATCCTAGGCTAGGCTGAGGTTACAGGGAAAACACACAGTCACAAGGAAGGAATTCTCTCCCAGGAACCACTCATACTCACTGCCCACAGACTCTCCTTCCCCACATGTCTATTCCACCCTAGGAGTATACACCTTCTCTGTCACCTAGACAGTCCTTCAGCTACTAACCTCCCTTGCCTTGGGTTTCAGCAACAGACTGGACCGGAAGTCTTCGAGCTCTATGGCAGCTACAGGGTTCCTTCCAGGAGTTCTGTTCTTCCTCTTCACACTCTCTCACTTGGAGAGAATCGCTCACAGGCCAAGCAACATGTTATTCCAACTTCAATCACCTTTCTCACCTGGAGAGAGTGTTGTACAAACTGGCCAACAAGCCACATGCAGTCCAGCACTGCGTGGCCACAACAGCCAACGGGGAAAACAGACATGGGCTTTCCAACAGGCTCAACAATGACAAGATGGTCTCATGGTTATGGATTTGGGACAGAGACTCCACACATAGGCCCAATCTACTCGGACAGAGGATGCATCGGCTTTTTAGAAATCAGCACAAGCTATCCCCAAAATCAACATATAGACTTCACCCCCAGTTTCAGAATGGCACCAGGGTTCTTACAGAGGTCAGACGGGTTCACGCTCATGCAGTCAAGGGTCGAATGGTGGAGGAACCCCCACCATAGCTCATCTCAGCCCTTTTATTTTCATGGGCTTGGGTTGACACTTGTCACCCATGAAGTTGCATGCTTCCATCAGCATGCACTCCTCCCACCATTTGGAAGTCACATGTCATTCCAAAAGAACTTAGGGTAAAAACATGTTATTCACATGCCCTTTTTGGAATAATATTAAAATATTATTCCCTAGGCTTAACACTTAGCCCCTTTTTCCCACCTTCCAGCCCCTAATCCATTGCCTACTCTGTGGAAGCTTAGTCCCCCATCACTCATTCATCGTGGTCGGTCTGCACACGGTGGTGTTTATATTTTTTATTAATGTTCTGCATAGATACAGGAACAAAATTAGGCTCTTGGCCTTCAACACTTAGTCTCTCTGACCCAATAATCACATAAGCCCACCAACTTATATAAACTTGGCTCACCATCTTATAAAACATAATTAAAATTCATTTCATAACAATATTTACAACTGGGTTGGGCCTTGGGGACATTACAATCCCCCTCCCTTTATTTCTGCATTGTCCTCAGTGCAACCTTACACTGTCTCTGCAAGCCTTTCAAAATTTTCAAAAAGATGCGAGTACTCTGCTCGCATAACATCTTCATGCTCCCATGTCGCGTCTTCAGGACCATACCAAGTCCACTGGACCTTTACAAGCTCTATGGCTCGATTCCAGAGCTGTTATCTTTTCCTATCCAATATGCGCACAGGATGCACTTGCAGGACACCTTCTGCTTCCACCTGAATCACATTCCAATCGATAACATGATTATCATCAGGTATATATTTCTTAAGCAGTGAAACATGAAACACATTATGTACAGTCATAGATGCAGGTAATGCAAGCATGATTGCAACTGGCCCAATCCTTTCCAGGATTTCAAACGGCCCACAGAATCTTGCTGCCAACTTGGCGCAACTTCCCAGCTTCAGGGAACTCCTGTTAGTTTTCACTTTCAGGAAATCATGATCACCCTCTTTGAATTCTCTATGGGATCTGTTCTTATCAGCATAACTTTTCTTCCTGTCCTGGGCAGCTTTCAAATTCTGCTTAATTTTTATCATTTGGTCCTCCATCTCTTTGAGCATCTCTAGCCCAACTACTGCTCTGTCAGCTGGATTATCCCAACTCACTGGAGTGTTGCACTTTCTTCCATGAAGTGCTTCAAACGGGCTCATTTTCAACGATGCATGATACCCATTATTTTAGGAGAATTCTACCAAGTGTAGGTAGTCTTCCCATCTTGATGGTTTGTCCATCACGTACATTCTCAGCATGTCCTCTATTACTCTATTCACCCTCTCTGTCTGTCCATCGGACTCGAGATGATACGTTGTACTAAAATTCAAATTTGTTCTGAATCCCTTGAATATTCCTTTCCAGAAATTCAAGGTGAATTTCAGGTCCATATCAGACACAATTGTCTTAGGAATTCCATGCAAGTGTGCCACTTCTTTCAAGAAAATCTCGGCAACATCTGTTGCCTTGTGAGTGGTTTTCAGTGGAATAAAATGGGCAGCTTTTGTAATATTTTCCACCACAACCATGATCGAATCATGTTTCTTGCTTGTTCTGGGCAATCCTGTAATAAAATCCATGGTCACCACTTCCCACTTCCACTCAGGAATGGGTAAAGGGTGCATCAATCCTGCTGGGTGCCTATGCTCAGCCTTAACTCTCTGGCACTCCATACATCTGGCAATGTATTCAGCGATTTCTTTCTTCATACTCGACCAAAATTAATGGCTTTTGACTGTTGCCATAGTCTTCTGATATCCAAGATGTCCAGCATAAGTCACGTTATGCATTTCTTTTAGAATTGCCAGTTTCAATTCCTGGACATTGGGTATATACACTCTGTCTTTATACATAAGTAATCCATGAGCTTCCAAGGTGTAACTTTCCTTTTTCTGTGGTCTCTCATGCTATTGTAGCTTTGCTAAAAAGTCTCTGTACTTCAATTCAGCATTTGCAGCTTCCATAATTCTATCCCTGATATCAGTCCTGTACATGCTAATGGTTGTAGCATGTAATTCATGCACTTTTCTGCTAAGTGCATCAGCCACCTTGTTTTCCTTCCCTTTGATATGCTTGATATCAAAGTTGTATTCGCACAGAAACTCCAGCCATCTACTTTGCCTAGCATTTAAAGTCGGATGATCAAACAAATACTTCAGACTGTTGTGATCTGTTCACAACTCAAATCTTCTTCCCATGAGGTAATGTCTCCATTTCCTTAGAGCGTGAACGATTGCTACCAACTCCAAATCATGAGTGGAATAATTATTTTCATGCTCTTTCAGCTTCCTGGACTCATAATAGATTACAAATCCATATTGGCTGAGAACTCCTCCCAAATCTTCCTTACACACATCTGTGCACACCACGAAATCCCTATTTGGATCTTCAATCCTCAGGATTGGAGCGCTGGTTAACATCTGCTTCATTCGCTGTAAATTGTTCTCACACTCTTCAGTCCACTGAAACTTCTTCTCCTTCCTTTGCAAGGAATTGATAGGGTAAGCTATCCTTGAAAACCCTACTATAAACCTTCTGTAATAGCCTTCCAGACCCATAAAGGATCTAACTTTTGCCACATTCCTTGGCGCTGACCATTCTCGAATGGACTCAACTTTCTCAGGATCCACAGCTATCCCTTCTTCTGAAATAATATGCCCCAAGTAATGGATCTGTCTTTGATAAAATGAGCATTTTCTCAACTTGGCATACAATTGGTGTTCTCTCAGCACTTGCAACACCATTCTCAGATGTTTTACATGCTCTTCCTCTAACTTGGAATACACCAAGATGTCATCCAGGAAGACTATGACAAACTTGTCTAAATAGTTCATGAATACACCATTCATCAAGCACATAAAAATAACAGGTGCGTTTGACAGTCCAAATGGCACCACTGTGAACTCGTAATGACTGTACCTTGTTCTAAAGGTGGTATTCTTGATGTCC
Organism: Picea mariana; assembly: GCA_032191745.1. Lineage (NCBI taxonomy): Eukaryota > Viridiplantae > Streptophyta > Pinopsida > Pinales > Pinaceae > Picea > Picea mariana. The sequence continues at coordinate 280,688 of JASDQU010100187.1, forward strand.
TCATCCTTTATTCTCACCCAGTGATATCCAGATCTGAGATCTATCTTCGAAAAATTTTCCGCAGCCTTCAACTGATCGAAAAGATCATCAATCCTTGGCAGAGGATACGTGTTCTTGACAGTTACCTTGTTCAACTGCCAAAAATCAATGCACAGCCTCAACGTCCCATCCTTCTTCTTCACAAATAGGACTGGGGCACCCCAAGGTGACACGTTGGGGTGACTGTACCCCTTCTTCAGAATCTCTTCAAGCTGCAATTGCAACTCTTTCAGCTCTGGCGTACTCATTCTATAAGGAGCTTTCAAAACTAGAGCTGCTCCAGGCATCAAATTTATAGAGAAATCGATGTCTCTCTTTGGAGGTAGTCCAGGTACCTCCTGAAATATGTTCTTGAAATCTATGAGTACCTCGTGGTCTCCAATATTTGAGACTTCATCTCTGGATTCTTCCTCCACACGGGCTGCAATTAATTGACAGCCTTTTCTGTAGCACTTCTTCAACTGCATGGCTGAGATTTCTCTAACAGCCATAGCTCTAAGAATCCCTTGGACTGTTTTCCAATTCCCCTCCTCATCCAAGCATGTAAACCTCTTGTTATGACAGTCCAGAAGGGCATGGTGTTGGTCCAACCAGTCCATTCCAATTAAGCAGACATAAGAGCCTAAAGGCAGAACATTCAATTCAGCCTTCGTGCTCAATCCATTCATGTCTATTGAATAGGATTTAATCAATTCAGTGACCTTCCTCTTGGTTCCTATAGCCAACTGCACTAACCAAGACTTTTCATGTTTGCTTCTTGATAAATGCAAACTTTCCACCACCCTAGGATCTACATAAATATGGCTATCCCCTGGATCGATTAAAATAATAAATGGTCAGTTGTTAATCATACCTTCCACTTCGATCATGTGTGATTGACATTTGGCCTTCTTGTTATCCAGGGTTGTGTAGATCCTTGGCATTTTGCTGCCCATATCCTCCATTGTTTCAGCTTTCTGAACATTGTGGACAGTTCTCGCTTTATCTTTTATGTGGGGGCAGTCCCTGTACCTATGGTTTCCTTTACAACCCCAACACTCCATAGGTGGCGGTCTTGGCATTTCCTCACCCACTTCAACCTTCTTGGGCTCTCTAAAAGATGGTTGTCCCTGAGGACTATTTCTGAAAAAGGGAGGCTTGTTTCCCTTTTGCCTCTGTTCTTTCCTAAACTTCTTCTGATCATCCCAAGCCTTCTGAAAAGTAGGCCTTTCTCTTTGTTGTTCATATAAGCATTTATCCCTTCTTATTGTCTCTTCCATAGTCTTAGGATCATCATACTGAATCTTGTCACCAATGGAAGGTGGAAGCCCACTCAGATATATCTGAATCTTGACAGCCTCATCTTTGATGAATGGAACATACTTCAGTAGTTCCAAAAACCTTCGTTCGTATTCCTTAATGGTCATGCTACCCAACTTCAGTTCGAAGAAATTCTTCATATTTCTATCATAATATCTTTTAGTCAGGTATTTCTTCTCGAAATACCTCTTGAACTCCTTCCAAGTCATATCTTTCTCAGTAATGTGTTGCACCTGCACAAACTGATCCTACCACATGGATGCTTTTCCTTTCAATTGATACATCGCAATTCTTCCTTCTGCATGAGAGGAATAATTCTATAGTTGGAAATATTTTGTCATGCCAAGAAACCATGTTTTGGCATCTTACTCCTTCTTATGTTCTCCATCAAATGTTGGAGGCTTGATCTTGTTCATCTCCCCCTTCAATTCATCCACCTCAGATCTCCTATGCTTTCTGGTAGGAGATGGGCTTGAACTAATATGTGCTTCCTTTCTGGAATGCTTTGGGGAGTGACGATGATGTCTGCTACCACTCCTCGATATTCTTCTCCTCTCAGGGGTTCTGACACTTCTTGATATTATTTTCCTCTCAGGGGTCCTGCGACTTTCTGTCTTGCTTGAGTCACTCCCCTTCTCCAATTTCCTTTCTATTCTTTCCAGGCTCTTCAACATTTTTAAGTTGAATTCACCTTGTCGATCCCTGACTTTCATGAGCTTTCGGCTATCAACTCGGTGAGCCTAGACATATCTCTGCAATCCCTCAATGATTTTCATTATGTTCCTTTCCTTATATAATTCTATTCCATTCCCATTGGATTTCGATCCTTTGACTCCCAGGTTGACATCCCTTCCTTCTCTTTCGCCCTCTGATTCGAAGGCAATCTGCACCTCTTCCAATTCCATACTCGGCATTGGTTTTCAGCTGTCCTGACACTCATTGAACTCTGCACACACAATGTGCAATCACCTAAAGTTTGTCAGGCCTCAGACCCTTAATAAAATCACAATAATCATAAACCAATGCGGATAAGAAAAACGTTTCGAATCCACTAAGTTTTTTGAGCTATATTTGGCTCTGTAATTTTCGGGACTTCGGGACTCCGAGTTTCGGGGTATCGGTGCACGAGGTTCTCATTATCGCTTTCGTGACTTCTGGGTTTTGGTCCGCGAGAACCCAATAGTTAAATCCTTGGCAGTCCTTTGTCTTCGAAAATTTTGGGATTTCAGGATTTCAGGGTTTCAGGTTTCAAGGTTTTGGCCCCCCGGAGGTTCTCGCGCTGGCTTCCCTCTCTGACTCCCGACTCCTGAACTTCAAACCTCTTTCCCCTGGGCCCACAGCAC
>JASDQU010100187.1:283418-302863 GCA_032191745.1 Picea mariana
GAAATCACCTAAAGTTTGTCAGGCCTCAGACCCTTAATAAAATCACAATAATCATAAACCAATGCGGATAAGAAAAACGTTTCGAATCCACTAAGTTTTTTGAGCTATATTTGGCTCTGTAATTTTCGGGACTTCGGGACTTCGGGACTCCGAGTTTCGGGGTATCGGTGCACGAGGTTCTCATTATCGCTTTCGTGACTTCTGGGTTTTGGTCTGCGAGAACCCAATAGTTAAATCCTTGGCAGTCCTTTGTCTTCGAAAATTTTGGGATTTCAGGATTTCAGGGTTTCAGGTTTCAAGGTTTTGGCCCCCCGGAGGTTCTCGCGCTGGCTTCCCTCTCTGACTCCCGACTCCTGAACTTCAAACCTCTTTCCCCTGGGCCCACAGCACAGTTGTCGCTAACTAAGGTAGATATTTTGGGACTTCATAACTTCGGGTTTCGGGTCTTCGGTACCTGGGAGTTCACGACGCAGTGACTCCCAACCCCTGGTCACTCCAACTCCCAAATTTTGAAATTTCGATTTACTTTACTCTCCGGGCCCATAGCACAGCTGTCACCCTTAACCACGGTGGCGCATGGCATGTTCAATAGGGTCCACGTCACCTTCGGTGACATCATCAGGTCCCACCACTCTCACATGTCTTCTCGACTCACTGGCACGTGGTACACATCCATGTGCCCATGTCCATTCCAAGAAAAATCTAATGGTTAGGCCTTTCTCCGATCTACAACGCAGATATTTTCGGCATCTCGGGGGTATTCACCTCTTCTTAGTTTCGGGTTTTCGGGTTTCGTTATTTCGTGACTTGCGAACACAAGGGTTCTTACCCTTGAGTTTCCCGGGTGCTGAAATGTCGACCGAAAGCCATGTGTTTTTCCCCCCGATGGACGATCCTGACGAATTTCAGGATTTTGCGTATCACAATTTCCACGTTCCTGTGCAACTCCAAAGGGTTTTTAAACCCTGTGCACATTTTCCAGATCTGATGGTCATGAGGGTTCTCCTTTCCTCCGAACAGATCCTAAGGCTCCAACACTTCTGGTGTGGAGTCCTCTCTTCCTGTGGCCTTATACCACAGTGGCTACGGGTTCATAACACCGCTACACCTCCTGAGCTTTGTAACATAGTCAAGTAACCTCCTTGACATTCAGAAGCACTCAAAGGTCCAAAATTGGTCCTTCAGACACAATTTCTCCTCAAACTCTTGGTCCAAAGACCACTTATCTGTCCCATCTAGGCTCATCGTCGAAACCTTGGCTCTGATACCATTATGTAACACACTTTCATTATGAGATGTAATGCTCTGATACCAATCTGTAATGTCCACTTTTCACTGTCGGGCAGGCGCTACTTCACGAAATAACAATCTCATACTTAATTATATATATGGCATGCATTTAAGCAAATGAAACACATTTAAACTCAGAGTAAACATAAGAATTACTGCTATTATAAATAATCAATGGAATTAACATTAATTCATATGCACGGCAGAATACATGATAAATATAAATACATAGACATGCATAAACGTAATTAAAAACATCATCTGGTACTTATCTTTGAAACGATGGTAATTCCACCAACTAGGTGCGGGCCTTCCACGAACCTCCCAGCCTTAGACCACACTACTCATTAAGCTCAGCAGTAGGTCACCCCCGAGCTGGGACTAAGCTCCACCCCAAGGCAAGGAATCCTAGGCTAGGCTGAGGTTACAGGGAAAACACACAGTCACAAGGAAGGAATTCTCTCCCAAGAACCACTCATACTCACTGCCCACAGACTCTCCTTCCCCACATGCCTGTTCCACCCCAGGAGTATACACCTTCTCTGTCACCTAGATAGTCCTTCGGCTGCTAACCTCCCTTGCCTTGGTTTTTAGCAACAGACCGGACCGAAAGTCTCTGAGCTCTGTGGTAGCTACAAGGTTCCTTCCAAGAGTTCTCTTCTTCCTCTGTGCACGCTCTCACCTGGAGAGAATCGCTCACAGGCCAAGCAACCTATTCTTCCAAATTCAATCACCTCTCTCACCTGGAAAGAGTGTTGTACAAACTGGCCAACAATCCACACGCAGTCCAACATTGCGTGGCCACAAAAGCCAACAGGGAAAATAGACATGGGATTTCCAACAGGCTCAACAATGACAGGATGGTCTCACAGTTATGGATTTGGGACAGAGACTCCACACAAAGGCTCGATCTGCTCGGACAAACGATGCATCGGCTTTTCAGAAATCAACACAAGCTATCTCTGAAATCAACACACAGACTTCGCCCCTGGTTTCAGAATGGCACCAAGTCTCTTGCAGAGGTCAGACGGGTTCATGCTCAGGCAGTCGAGGGTTGAATGGTGGAGTAACCCCCACCACGTCTCATCTCAGCCCTTTTATTTGCATGGGATTGGGTTGACACTTGTCACTCGTGAAGCTGCATGCTTCCATCAGCATGCGCTCCTCCCACCATTTGGAAGTCACATGTCATTCCAAAAGAACTTAGGGTAAAAACATATTATTCACATGCCCTTTTTGGAATAATATTAAAATATTATTCCCAAGGCTTAAGCCCCTAGGATTAACACTTAGCCCCTTTTCCCACCTTCCAGCCCCTAATCCCTTTCCCACTCTGTGGAAGCTTAGTCCCCCATCACTCACTCATCGTGATCGGTCTTCACATGACGGTGTTTATATTTTTTATTAATGTTCTGCATAGATACAGGTAAAAAATCAGGCTCTCGGCCTTCAACACTTAGGCTCTCTAGCCCAATAATCACATAATCCCACCAGCTTATATAAACTTGGCTCACCAGCTTATAAAACATAATTACAATTCATTTCATAACAAGATTTACAACTAGGCTCGGCCTTGGGGACATTACAATTTTCCTTTCACAACCAGAAATCACGGAGCATCACCAACCACCATAGCGAAAAACCAAATGCAAGTATGGCTAGGGTGACGGGCTCAAGGTTTGTTTGAGTGGCATACAGTAAATGCATGTTGCTTCCTTCCCCAACCCTATTCAATTCAACATACAAGCTATTCCATCCACCATAACATCAACCATTAATTCAAACAAATATCCATTGCTATATTCATTACATAGTGCGCCAAAGCAAGACATGTCAAAAATTTTAACAAAAACCATATGCTATAATGTTACCATATATGCCTCACACATAATCATTTAATCAAAGCTCATAAGTCTAGCAGCAAGGTCTATACACCTTTCTTTTATGTCAATCCCATATAACCTTAGGGCTTGTCCATATTTTTTTGTTTCTTTTTTGTTTTAAGCTCCCATATCATCCCTTTGCATGAAATCATATATAAAATAATCAACAATGTTTAATGCATAACATAACACTTGTAAAAAAAAATTCCTTTAATCCATAGTATTTTCATAAGTTGTGAGTGAGCATCAAAACCATATAGCCATAACACATTAAACCAAACATCTTATGTTTCCATAAAAAATAAAACCATGACTTGAATCATCAACTGTAGAACACTGTGTTGGTATCATTATAACAGAAAACAAAGATATAAGTGTAACACATCCATCATAGCACCACTAGTCTACAAGGGGGTCCCACCTACTAGTTTATTATTATTTTTATAAATAAATAATAGAGCTTGGCAAGCATTTGTGAACAGTATTAATCGTTGTGATTTTAAGTGTCAACAAATTAGAAACTCCATAGGGAAATCTATTTCCAATAGATTAAGAACTTAGATTGTCTGTTTTCGCATACCAGGTGAACATTAGATCAAGGAAATAGACATCGGAATGATTAAGCAACAGGGGGGAATGAGCGGTTTAAGGGAAAACAATGATTTGGTATTTTGGGAATAACTCATGGAAAGTGTTACATATGAGGGAGATTATCCCTGTATGCACAATCATTCGATTAATCATAGTTAAATCATTCTTGGCTTCAAGGAGAAAAATTTCCTGGTGTGCTCCTTTGAATCTTGGAGCGGAGGGAAGAAAGGAAAGAAGAAATAGGGAATAAAACCAATTATCTTATTTAACAGCAGTACTGAAGCAGATAACAATTTCAATGATGTATTCAAGGGAGAACATCATGACAGCTATGTAACTTGATTGTTATTAATTAACAATACTTGCATAATACCATCGATGTCGAAAAACTGATCCAAATTGTATTTATGACAAGAAAAGAGGTCAATAAAAGGAATAAAATAGCATAAACGAAACAATGGAAAGAGATAACAGCAAAGTAAAATCAAAGAAATAGAAAAAAGCTATAATACAAAAAACATTACATACATCATTTAGATTTTCAATTTAGTTCCATGGAGTGTTTTAAGTGGGAACCATTGGTGCTATAGGAAAACAATCTCTCTTCCAAGTCCTTTAGGATATAAGAGTTTCTACCCAGGACAAAAGCGATCTTAAAAGGACCCAACGATAACTTTTGGAACTTTGAATGCCTTCTTCTATCACCATGATTGAATCCCACAACAAGACTTTCTCATTAACCTTAAATTTGATAGCCTTTGCACTTTTATTGAAACATCTTTTAACAGTTTGTTGTCTTCTCTTTATGTTATCCAAGGCAAATGTCCTTTGTTCCTATAAATCCAAAAGTGAATTTATCCTTTGACAGATATTGGAAGAATTTAACTCTTCAAACTGTAGCATCAGTGTTAGAGAAGAAAGTTCCATGTCGATAGGCAGAATGGCTTCTTGGCCATAAACAAGCTGGAAGGGAGTGAAACCAGTGCTCACCTTGGTGGTAGTGCAATATTCCCAAAGGGCGTAAGTGAGGAGAGTGTGACATTGATGAGGCTTATCTTCAATGAGCCTCTTGATAATTCTAACCAGATTCTTGTTAGTAGACTTGGCTTGCCCATTTCCTTAGGGATAATAAGTTGATGAGGTAAAATGTTTAACCCCCAGTTTAGCTAGAAACTGAGTCAACTTAGTAGAAATAAAAGCGGGACCGTTGTCTGTAATAATTTCCAAAGGAAGACCAAATCTAGAGAAAATATCACTTTCAAGGAAAGAAATCACCTGCTCATCCCGTGAATTCTTAAGTGGGACAGCTTCAGTGCATTTCATAAAATAGTCTGTGGATGTCAAGATAAAAACATGCCCTACTGAATATGGAGGATTAATAGGACCAATAAATTCTAGACCCCATTTTGAAAAAGGAAAGTCAGGGAGGACAGGTTGTAAATGCATGGAAGAAATACGTTCTTTCCCAGTGAACTTCTGGCACTTGTCACAAGATCTTGCAAAATTATAAGAATCACGAAAAAAATGAAGGCCAATAGTACCCTTTCCTGATAATTTTAAAAGTGGTAGTTTTAGCAGAAAAGTGACCTCCTACATGAATAACAGAATCTGAAGATCCATGGGTCTCTTGTAACAATTTATGTGCTTCCTCATTATTCACACAGTGAAGTAATACACCATCTGTAGATCTCCTAAACAAGAAGTCTCCTAAAATGACATATCTGGAAGATTCAAGACGGATCCTTATCCTTTGATGAGTATCTAAATTATCTATACATCTTTGATTTTGAAAGTAATACACTAGATCCTTGTACCAGGGATGTTCAGCTACAGGAAGGATTTGACTTTCAATATAAAGCAGTGCTAACAGAGAACTAACCTGCTCATCAATTTCTTCACTTTCTCCTACATGCTGAGCTAAGTGAAGGGCTAAGTCACTTCCCTTAATGGTTTTAGAAGTCACGATGGTTAAATAGTGATCCTGGATCTTGGCAAGACAATGTGAAAGATTCACTAAAAGATAAGCTTGTGAGAGAAAAATCTTGATAGTAGGTAAAGGGACTTTTACTAGCATGTGCGTACCTAAGATAAAGTGGCGAAATTTTTCAACATCATTAACAAGAGCGAAAGCATGTTTTTCAATGTAAGAATATTTGAATTCATCATTTGACAAGCTTTGACTCATGTAAGCTATTGGTTTTTCGTTAGCTTGGTCATCACATTGTATGAGGATAGCAAAGACTGCTTTCTCTGTAGCATTAGTATAAATAAAAAAATCTTTCTCAAAATCCGGCTTCGTCAAAACTAGTGATGAACTGATTGCTTTCTTGATCCTTACAAAATCATTTTCGACGTCATCAATCCAAGAAAAGGAGCGATATTTCTTAAGAAGATTATGAATTGGTTTGACCATTACAGCAAAATCAAGAACAAACCTACGTACAAATTTGATAATACCCATAAAGGGTTGAACCTCCTTTTTGGAAGTAGGGGAAGGAATATTTAGGATAGCAGCAATCCTTTCTGAATCAATTCTTATTCCTGAATCAAAGACAATGTGCCCAAGGATTTTTCCCTTAGTAATGTTGAAGATAGACTTAGAAGGATTTAAATAAATGCCAAATTTCATGCATCGCATGAGAACCTTTCTAAGATGACCAAAATGATCTGATCGGTTCTTTGAATACACAGTTAAGTCATCAAGATAAATTTGAATAATTTTGTTGATCAAATCGTCAAAAGATATTTGCATAGCTCTTTGGAAAGTGGCACCTACATTATATAAGCCAAAAGGCATACATTCATAAGAAAATGTGTCCTAACGTGTAATAAAAGTAGTTTTATATTTATCTGCCCTCTTTACCTTGATCTGATTATAACCAGAAAAATTGTCAAGTAAAGACATCATCTATACGGATGATTTTAGGGGCTAAATTTTGCTCATGGGCTAATTTTCCATGGTTTTTCCAAAAACAAGATTCGCTATTTTAAAAATCATTCGCCCAAATTCTACAAGATAAAATTATTTTACCTTAAAAATCGCCAAAATTTTATAAAAACTATATAAAATACTTATAAATTTGAATATTTTTTAAAAAATATCGCCAAACATTTATAGATGGCATATGAAGGATTAGTAATATTCGCCAAGGTTTCTACATTTAAAAATAAATTTCCATCCTTAAAATCATCCCTGAGATTCATCTGTGACCCTGCAACTTGCTGCAAAATCATTTCCATATTAGGGAGAGGAAAATGGTCTTTTATGCTAGCTCTATTCAATGCATGAAAATAAATGCATAGTCTAATATGAACAGTTTTTTTCCAAACGGGAACCAACTTGGAAACCCACTCAGAATACTTAACAGGGAAAACTATCCCAGCCTTCAAGAGTTTTTCCAACTCCTTCTGAATAGTTGCTTCCAGTGCAGGGTTAATGGGTCTCTGTTTTTTCCCAACTGGTTTTATACCTTCCTTGATAGGAATGGAATGTTGTATAAGTGCAGGATCAAAACCACGAAGATCCTCATAAGACCAAGCAAAAACATCTTTAAATTCACAAAGTAACTCAATGAACTTCATTTTTTCTTCATGAGAACATTTGGCACCTGTCTTTGTTGGACAACTGAGAAAGGGGGATGAATCAGTTGTTACCATGCTTAAACAATTATTCTTATTTTAAACTCTTTACAGAGCACTCAATGACAATCACAATAATGCAAGGAGGTAAGCAATAGAACATTTGACATCAGTCACACATATGAAATATACAGAGACAGATATTTCCTGAGGAAACCCATAAAGGGTAAAAACCTTTTATTCTTGGTATGACAAGTAATCTTTACATTCTATACATTATCATACTTATGAGCTCCAACTCATTGTGAGGCTACAACCTTTGTTTTGAAAGCTGTAACTTGCTGAGAGCACCAACTCTCTATTTTCTCTAGCACCTACTAAAAGGAAGCACCAACTCCCTGGTTTCTCTAGCACCCACTAGAAGGAAGCAACAACTCCCTAAGTGTTCCAACACCAATTGGATGGAAGCACCAACTTCCAGTCACACAAGCACCAACCTGTATAATAGAGAACAACAGTTCTCCCTTGCACCACCCTACCACCCTAGATTTTCTGGCTGCAACAAGATGGAAGCTACAACTCCCTGTGTTCAAGCACCCACTTGAACCTCTGAGGACAGCAGTCCTCCATAGAACCTCCCTACCACCCTGATTATAAATATTTTCTACTGAAACTTATTAAAGTGATTCAATAGTTGACATTGGCTTACCAGGCTTATCACTGTTCTACTATGTTGCTCTGCTCTCCTGTATCAGTGTCTCTCTGCCTGCATCTTCTTATGCTTTCTGATATTCTTATTTTCTATGCAAGTTCACCTCAGCCTTCTTTTACTATCTTAGTTATGCATCTCTATTCTTTGCTTCTGCTAGGCTTTATGCTTTGCGTCTTATCTTGATTCTATGAATTACGCCTCTTCTGTGTATTTCAGTTCCTGCCCACAGCATGTTATTTCCCCGTGTGTAATTCCTCTCCACAACAGCCTCCATCTCTTCTATGTTCTGTGTATTTATACTATTTTTGTACCTTCTTCATCCTCCATGCACAGTGCCTCTGCATGTTCTTCACTGTGCCATGGTTTTGATCATCAGGTTATTCACTTCCACTCCACTTCTGCTCTGATTCGCTCGCTCAAGCCTCAAAAAGAAAACTGCATCTCGCTTTTGTCTATTCCTCATTTGTTACTCATCTCTGAGTTTTATCTCACACTGCGCATACTGTTGGTCTCACACTGTGCATACTGTAATTTTCCCTTCTTTATAGTTCAACTCATTTTTCATTCAGAACAGCCAACCACGCACAGTCACTGCGTGTTTCTTTTATATGCTATAACCACTTCAGTTACCCCTCAAAACCCTAGAACAACAATGCTTCAGCAACTGAAACGCCAACCATCCAAGAACCATGATTCCCTTATGCTAATTGAATCATAACTGAATAATTAACTGTGAAGTGCAACAGTAGCCCTCCAATCATATTCAAATTCACCTGCACCATTGGATTAAATCCGCAGGGTCTTGCGTTTGTCCCATATGCCCACTGGCTGTGACCATGGGCCTAATCAAGATGTGTTTCACATTTCAAAACTTCGGGACTCCTGTGATGAAGAGTCTTGACTCTTCATGTTGCGATCGTCAAAAATACGAAATGGAGTTTAGTATCGCTAGCTTCTTCCTCTTTTGTGACCACTATCTGTGACCAGGGGCCAAGCACGAGAGTGCTTCACGATTTCGTACCTTCACGGGATTTTGTCTTGCCTGATCAATGGTCCACAATCTCCCTTTGATCGATGCCTCAGATTAAGTCGCGGTTTCGCATTTTGGTGTTTCGACATTTCTATAATGAAGTGTTTCAACACTCCAAGTCACGAACCCTGAAATGATCTGAAGGTATTTCAGCGTTTCGTATTTCGGCATTTCGACATTTCTGTGATGAAGTGTTTCGACACTCCAAGTCACGAACCCCAAAATAATCTGAAGGTATTTTGGTGTTTTTCATTTCGGTGTTTCGGCATTTCTATGATGAAGTGTTTAGACACTCCAAGTCACGAACCCTGAAATGATCTGAAGGTATTTCAGAGTTTTGGCATTTCTGTGATGAAGTGTTTCGACACTCCAAGTCACGAGCCCCAAAATGACCTGAAGTTATTTCAGTGTTTTCATCATTCTTGTCGTGAGTGTCCTTGACACCTCCAACTCCCAGTATCTGAAACTCCGAAATGGAGTTAGATCAATGGTCCACAATCTGTGACCACATGTCCTGCCTAAAGATGAAAGGTCCTCCTGCTTTCAGGATTTTGTAAGCCCGCTTTACCTTTCACTTTAAAGATCGTGTAGTTTCTCCTGGATCTAATGACTGTCGATCCCCGCACTCAGATCTAACGCCTAATATCTATCCTCCATCTGCGCACTTCTCCTGTCTAGACTTATGATTTCTTTCGAGCCTGTTTGCCATCAATTGCTAAGCACCTCTGCACTATCTCTTCTGATCTTATCGAGCTTGCTCTACTGTGTCTTCCCAAAATAATTCTGGTGCCCGCCTAGCACATTCTTCCTGTACTTAAGCCTCTGCACTATCTCTTCTGATCTTATCAAGCTTGCTCTTCTGCATCTTCCCAAAATACTTTTGGTGCTCGCCTGGCACATTCTTCCTGTACTTAAGCCATCGTCGTTGTTGTACTTGCCATCAATGACAAGAATACTTTGCCTGTTAAACATGCCAACAATCTTAACATTCTTTGGACAATCGGGTGTCCCAATGTTCAAGGAAATGGTTTCACCCACTTTTATTTTCGACTCCTCTTCTTTATGTTTTTCTTTGTTGCCTACATCACTCAATGAAAATGAACTTTCTAGTGGAGTCAAGCCCTTCGGAATTTTGTTGTCTTCCATGGATATAATCTCCTTGGGCGTATAAGGTTCATTTTTTATGAAAGCACAGATTCTCTCATCACTAGGGAAGACCTTCCATGGCTCTACATTGTGAGGAATATGAGGGCGATACAAATATTGAAAATTGCAATCAGTTCTTTGTGGCAGAAGTTGTCGAGTAGGAGAGGCTACAAAAACAGCTAACCTATCATCCATTGAATTCAGTTCCCTTTTAACATGAGTGATGCTGAATGGTAGAAAGTTTGAAATAAGCACCCAGATAGTTTGGGTGTAGCATTTCATTAACTTGTTTCTAGGAGAATATATATTACGTACAAGGTTTACAACAGGTTCAAAGTCCCCAAAAATAGTGAGGCTACCACAACCTAAATTATAGGCATTTTTCAATGCCTAGTAGTAATGATTTGAATTCGTTGACGTTGTTAGTGCAAGAAAACTCTAACCTATAGGAAAAGTTGTGAATTTTACCTACGTGAGAGTAAAAGATAATGTTAGCTCCATTTCCTTCATTGGAGCATGAACCATCAAAGTGAATATGCCACATCCCATCCTCTAGGTCGATTTGTTCAAAGGTAGTGTTGTCTTCATAATCAAAGATGGAGTACACTCCTAGGTCCTCTTCAATATAATTTACAATAGGTTATGGGATGATTTCTATATAAGGTGAAATTATTCCTTCCCTTAGGAGTATGATGTTATTCCCATTCCGAGGAAAAGATAAGTGTATCCCGTCGAGTGAGAGGTATCCACCTATCAAGTCCTTACAATCTCTTCCTAAGATGATTGAATAATTACTCATCGACATGTCAATTACCTGAATATTAAGGGTTGTCCTTATTTCAGGATGCACGCACAAAACCAAGGTCATGTCCTTGATCTCACCTATGGTCGATTGTTGTAAACTATTATAAGAGATCATGCTTATGGAATTTTCATTTGTAAAATACAAGCCTAACTCTTCCATAATAATCTTCGACATTACACTTGGGCCCGAACCATCGTCAATCAGACAAAAATAAGCTATTTTCTCCATAGTCTTTATAAAAATAAAAATAAAATGGAGGATTTTTTACAGAGTGTAAAATTATGTGCACCTACTTTATTTACAGTTGATTCCTCTTCATCTACCTCTTCAAAGAGATTGGCTACAGTGAAAATTTTTCCTTCCATGAAATTTTTTAGATGCTTTTTTTGTTCAGGGATGGAAACCATGTCCAGGAGGGTAGCATCGGCTTTAATATTATCCAATTGATTGAGAATGTTGTATTTGGAAGAGGGAAGAGGGGAGGGAGTTCCTTGGTTGTCAAGATTTTTAGTAACTTGTACAGTAGCAGTTGGTGAAGATGAGCTTGGGCTAGAAGAAGTACGAGGGGGATCATATTTTCCTTTCGAAGCATAGGATTTATTCCTAGTGTTTATGATCATGACATCCTCTGGTTCTACGAAATATAAAACAACAATAGTAGTTTCAATCCTTTTACCAAATATCTTATCTTTGGCACTCTTCTTTACCTCACAAGTACTTTCCTCATGGTGTTCCTCGCAAAAGTTACACCAATTGCAATGCATAATGGCTTTAGGATGAAAGTTGTTTTCATTAGGATTCCTAAATGGTGGTGAAGAAGAAGATGAGGCCCCAGGGGTAAGTGAAGGGACATTTCCCTTTCACTCATACGCTATCATTCAGTTATTCATGTCATGTACAAGTTGTAAGAGGGTGGACATGTCCATTTGTTTAACTAAGTCTCCCTTGGGAAGACCTGTTGTTTCAAGATATTCTTCATACTCTAGACAAGTATGCAAAGCGGAATCAATATTTTCAATAGATTTTTCTTCAAGCCTATGACGGTAGGGGGAAGGTAGAGAATTATATTAATGCATAAAAGCGGCTTGGTTCTAAGGGTGAATAAGTTAAGGAATTTGGTTATATAACTTGGTGAAACATAATTTGAAATACTTTATAGTTTCATCGTCTTTGTACGCAATGTTATTATATTCCTGTAATTGTTCGGCTGGGATCTTTTTCTGCCCATACATAGATTTGAACCAATAAACTAACTCCTCCCAAGTGGAAAGAATATTGGTAGGAAGATCAAAGAAATATTTTGTTTCTTTCCCTTCAAGAGAATTAACAATAAGCACATACAAGTGTCATTGTCATTTTCTCCTATGTTGTGACAGGAATTATAAAATTCCACCAAGTGTTCATTCGTGGTGACTGTGTTATTTCGTGAAAACCTAGGGAGATGCCCTTTGAATTTTGGAAGTGGACGAGTAGCAAGTGCTAGGTTTCTCTTCAAATTGAAAGAGTCCATACTTATTTATGACCTTAGTGGGGTTGGTAGTATATTGGACATGAACTTGATGACTATAAAAACTACCAATCATTGATGAGGTTGAATATTAAGATGAAAAAGCACCTCCAGTGCCACCAGATCCACCCACAAATGCCATATTATGAACGATGGGTAAGGGAGAGAAAGATGAACTAGTTGAATCAGACAAAGTTCTCCTTAGAGCACCTT
Organism: Picea mariana; assembly: GCA_032191745.1. NCBI lineage: Eukaryota > Viridiplantae > Streptophyta > Pinopsida > Pinales > Pinaceae > Picea > Picea mariana. The sequence continues at coordinate 296,175 of JASDQU010100187.1, forward strand.
GTTGGGTTGAAAAAACAACGTTTCTTCTTCCTATTTCAGCAATTGGATTGATCTCAGGTGATAAACCTCATCTTCTCCTAGATATGTGAGGGTTTAAGGACATGAAAAGAGAATGAAAACTTTAGGAAAAAGAAATCTATGGTTGACTCCTAGGTTTCCTTTGTCTGGCTTCCCAGCGTTCTCGGACACTTATGTCTTGTTCAATTAATTCCCACGAGCATTGAAGCTCAGCCCGGGTATTAGCATTTTCTAAGATGGTATTAAATAAGGTTAAAGAAATGATGGTATGGTCTTTAAGATCGGGCTTAATATTGGTTTGCCTTGTAACCGGTAATGTCATGAAGAAAAGAAAACAGACAAAGAATTAAAATAAGAAACATAAAAATATCCAATGATAATGTGAATTCAATTAACTAGAGACATATGGAAGATTTCCCCAGTATGGTCGCCAAAATAAATGTTGAGGAAAATATATGATTTATCTTACCCAAGCATTTTTGAATCTCGCATGGCTAAGACAAGATAGTCGAGAATATCACCCTATGTTTTATAGCCTCAAAACTATTGTCCCAATCCACAAGTATTAGTTACAAGTGTTTAGGATGATTTTTTATGAAAGAAATGTTGCAAAATAACATAAAATTTTACATAATTTTCTGAAAATATACAAATTACAGAAAGTAAATGTGGAGATCAAAAGAAAAAGTAACCAATTCAAAGATACACACAAACGAGATAGAATAGCAATATGCTTTATTTTATTCCAAGAAATCAAAATATCTTTCTCTTTACAAAATCCCTATGAGGGCATGGACCAAAGTCTAATTTAGAAATATTCAATGAAAACCATACAAAAGGACTCTGATAAGAAGTAAAAAATGGACTTTATAATTTGGATCATCTTTCCACAGATTGCTGCCAATTTGACTCTGTACAGTATCCTTTATCAGTTATGAAACTTAATCCATAAACAGACAAGTATACACAGACTATCAAGCATAGATCAACACCTCTGAAACAAGCATTTGAATGATATGGTTCATCCTTGAACCTTGCTGTCTACAATAGGACCCTGCTATCAAAAAGAGAATTAGGCCTTTAATGAAATCAAGAATGAATGAAAAATGAAACTATCTCATGAAAACAAAAGAGAAAACCTTAGTATTTCTTTCTCCTTCTATTCTCCCCTTGTTCTTCCTTCTCATTTGGATTTTATGCATTCCAAATAAGTTGAAGTAGTTCAACTACTTTCTTTAGTTAAGTTAATTAAACTTAACTAATTTTAGTTTAGGAGAAGTAATAATAATAACAATAGTTAAGGGTCTTTATCTAATAATAACTAAGTAGGTGGGACCCCTTGTGACTCCTTTATTTTATTCTTTACAAAAATAAACACAATTAGATAATCATTTAAACACATGTCGCCTTGTAGCTCCCATAAATATTTCCAAAATTTGAATATTAAATATCAAAAATAATTCAAGTCATATCCAAAATATGTAAATAACCACATTATCCCAAAAAAATATCTTGTTGTCCAAAACTTTTTTCAAACCATTGTCTTCAACAACTCAATCATAAACACATAAATTAAAATCCATATTTTCCACTTTGAGAGGTAATATTTCTTCTATCACTGTTGTCCCCTTTGGAATACCCAAAAGTAGCCTTTGGTTGATTTGAACCTTGAGGATTAATCTCACTAATAACATGGGAACACTCATCCTTCAGATGCATATGAGAGGACATTGATTTTGATGAGTCATTTGAAGGAGATGAAGAGGAGGCAGCAGCTTTACCTTTGTCTTGCACATGGGGGACATCAGTCTTAAGCCCTTTCCTAGCATGAGAGGATTGGACAGGTGAATGCACAGGAGCAATTCAAACATTAGGATTTACAGGTGGAGGAGGAGGCAATGACAAGTTGGGCCAACCATGATGGTGAGAGATTATTGGATTGACAATCTCCTGCCATCCATCATTTTCAGAAACTTATGATTGCATGGATACATGAGGAGGCACATGAATACCGGGGATATTTTCAGGCTGGAAGGGAGGTCTCTTTGGTCGAGGTTGAACTATCCCTTGCCCAATCCAATTGAAGAACCCAACTTGAAACAACAGGTTCAACTCCTAGGGGTCAGCATCGAAATGAATTGAGAATCTAGGCATTTTAGGCCCTCTGTTCCAGTTACCTCTTCCTCTATTATTTCACCCATGGCTGCCCCTGCTGAAGAAACTCATATTGTATGAAGAAATTCATTAGTAGCTAGCTCTTAACAGACCATACATGAAATTTTGTTTATATGAAACAAATTTTGGCTCATAAATTAACATAAGACCCATGCAAATCAATCCATAATAAATTATTTAATAATTTCCAAGTGAGCAGGGGGTGGAATAGGGTTCATGGGACATCTGGAGGGATTGTAATGAGCGAAAAAGTGGTAGCATGACAAGGGATAAAAACACAAGTACTTCTCAACAATTCATTAAATAACTAATTGTGCAATCAATACCAAAAATATCAACTACCACCTATTTCTGTGTCATATCTTTTTCCACTGCCTTACAGAGTTTTTAATTTATTTTATAGAACAGGGCGTGTAAAAATGAAATTGGGATCATGAGGGGGGTATAATGAGCAAAAAAGTGATAGTATGAGAGGGAATAAGACAGATTTTGTTCATAAAAAATAAATTAAATCAAATAGAAACCATAACTTTGATCAGACCCACAATCCAATACGCATACACTTTAAAACCAAAACCATTTAATTGTCCCTTATTTACAAATAGAATGCTTGCTGACTTCAAATAAAAGACAATTCATATTCCCAGAATACTTCAATTATAGCAGCCTTTGCATCTATACAACATCTATGCAATATCATAATAACATCATTGCCAATATCATAAAGTCATTATAACCCTTCGAGCCACAGTCTTTAATGTTCCAATGCTAACCCCTTTTCTTTTTAAAACCAAATAGAAATATGCACAGTGATTTCAACCATCCACTATTTATTTCTTAAATTCAAATAAGAATAGGCCCAGTATGTAATGACCCTTAATTATTAAGATGATTAATTTAATAAATAATCCTAAAAATTAGCTAAACTATAATTAATTATTAAATGACCTTAACTAATTACCTGTTATTAATTAATTATTTTGATTATGATTAGTTTGAGTTTGATTAACTCTTTAATTAAGGGTTAATGATTAATTTGATTATTAATTAATTAACTGATTAATTAAGTATTAAACAAAAGGGTGGATAATAAAATATAATGTTTAATTGGGTTACGTATCCCATAAGGGATAACGTAACCAATACGTTAAGATAAGTAATAAATGAATGGATAAGGCATTAATAAAGGGATAAGGTATTTGGTGGGGGAAGTTAATGTAAGGGCGGTGAAGGAGGAATAAGGGAGGGGAGAAGGATTATGGAGTGGATGGATTCTACGAGAGGAGAGCTTGGAGTATGGGAGAGGGAAATTAACAGTGGGATTTACAGTGCACCGGGGGGCTGCAGAGGTTTTGGGCTCGGAGGGCTAGGACGTCCATTGATGTCCTAGGGCTAGGCATACTAGTCGGTAGGGTGGCTGGTTTTGGGGTGTCCTAAGGAGCAGCGTCAGGTTCAAGTTCAAGCGGCGGATAGCATCAAGCGGCGGATAGCATCAGAGTGAGGTATGTAAATTGTTAGTAAATTTTATTTATTGAAATATTGGATTGAATGTGCTAAATTAAGTGAATTTTGAGTAAATTTTAAATTTACTATTCTGTTCTAAATTAATGGTTGTTATAATTAATTTAGAGCACTACATATGGTATCAGAGCCCTGGTTCAAATCTGGAACCAAGGGCCTAAATAAGAGGTTTAGTTAGTAAATCCCACACTTAACCTGCACATAAAACATAGAAAATTTAATAAAAATAAAAATAAAAGAAATATAAAAGATCTACAAGGAAAAAACAATAGTAATTAAATTGAATTTATCTGGCAGTGGAAAGTCATCCGCACAAATTTGTAACTTATTATCATAGAGTTCAATATACCAGTCAATAGAATGGTTCTACGACCACTTCTGCTAGCAGATGCATAAAAAAATTATCAGTTATCTAGCTGGTATACTTGCACATTTGCGTTGTACTATCATAAAACTGATTTTTTTTAAAATGTTCTAAGTAACTCTCTAGATTTTCTGTGCTTCAGAGAAATGCTTTATCACTATTTGACCCCATTCCCAAAATTGAAGATTATGCATCTGAAAATTACTAAATTAGGGATTGTACATGGGGTAAAGGCACTATCTGTGGTTTGACTTTAGCTTTCAAATGAATTAGGGTTGTTTAATTAAAAGTTAAGAAGTTTGGAATGGGAATTCTGGCGTTTCACACAGAATTATGTTAGACTAAAGTGTAAAGATAAAGATAACTAACTTTGGCTAAGTTCTGAAACAAAAAAAAAAATCACATGCCATTAAAGTGGGAAGTACTCTTGGATTGCCAGAACCTGTGTTGCTGAACTCTGGGTTAAATCTGTACTTCAAAGAAGGAAATATATGGCAATCCAACTCTGCTGCCGAAAAATAAATTGGGTTTGGAGTTAAAACTCTGTTAAGGGAGATGCTCGCAGGAAAAGAATTGGTTCACGTTTGGTACTTATTGCTAAATGTGTATGCTTTTGGCTTCCTCTGTTATAAGATGCTGGTAATTTGATATTTCTATAGTTGAATATTAATTATACTCTGTGAATTTCCTTTTGATCACATACGCTAAGGTCTCATCCTGGTAATAGTGAGGTATTTTAAAGAGCTTCTTAATAAATGCTATAAATTATTTTGGATTTTTTTTTCATTCCAGAATCATAATACTTTATTTGAACAGCAAGCACAAAGACACACATAAGCTAAAGCAATTTCGATGGATGGAATTACAATCAAATTCATAAGATAGGTAATATGAGGTGAGGTTGAATATTTCGTAAACTCCAGAAGAAAATAGTAATTGTGCAAGGCGGGAATTGGGAATTAGTACCTTAATACTCCCCATAAATTTTGGGATACCAGCCATCTCGCGGTGGCACGAGCATCACTAGGATCCATCTTGGACTGCAATTCATACCCATATGCAACTCCGGTATGAAAAGAAAATAAAATTTCCCAAACACAACGCTTGAAATCCATCTGCACTGCGATGCGTTTGTGCACTCGGCGTTCAGCTATATCGTAAAGTTTACTCTCGGGCGAGCACAATAGGAATTAAAAAAAAAAGAGACTTTGCTAGCGTACCTCTAGGATCGAGGTTTCTCCAACAACAAATTCGCAATGAAGAAAGCGCTGGAACATCAGTGACCATATCAATATACTCCGTTTCTTCAAACGATCTGGCGGCACTCCAAATTTCTGCATGGGTTGAAAATTTTGATAGCTTCCTCGATTTTACCCTTCCTGTAAAGCCCTTTGATGAGGGAATTAAAGGTTACGACATTTGGAATATATCCAGGTGCTTCCATTCCCTCAAATACTTTGAATGCATAATCCAATCTACCTGTTTGACAATAAAAATTGATCACAATGTTCAAAGTTATCAGATCTGGAACAATGTCTGCTGCGATCATAAGTCTGTAAACAGACAGCGCTGACTCGTGCCGATTCCAGTGGACTAGGATACTCAATAAAATATTACAGGTGATGAGATTGGGGATAGATTTAGATGAGAGAAGATGGTCGAAGGCGTCCATAGCCTCTTGAAGTATGTTAGTCCGACAGTGTGTTTTGATGCACGTGTCTGCAGTGGCATTGAAAGAATAGAAGGAGCATTGGGTAACTAAGATCTTCTTCCATAGATCTTAACCATATTTAACGATATTTTTTTTAACCATAATAGATATATTTTCAACCACGATATATCTACATCAATATACATACTAATTTATAGATCTGCATCAATATACACTAATTAACTATACACATACTAAGTCCACAACGAATGTAAATAATAATCCAAAAAAAAATACTTTCAATGTTATTGTTAGTAACCAAAGGTAGCGAAAGAAAAAAAAAAATACAAAACTTACATTAAGCAACATATCAAGATGTCGTCTGTATCCCTTGAGATTTCCCTGTGATATAATTAGTATATAGTACCGGATTTCCGTCTGATATTTCTCTAGCCTGCTACTGGGAAAATGAAGGGAGTTGGTCTCTCTACCCACCTCTATTTGCCACATGACGAAGCGGAAACCAGGAAAAATGATTTATACCAAAAAGAGTATTTCCCCTCGACCTGGAACACTGGAAGTATCTAAATTGCTAGACTTATAAAATGATGTGCCAGGTGCCGCATTCAAGTTCTTTATTTGAGGACCTGTGTCTTTCCAGAATGTAGGTTCTATCTTTCATCTGGAATTGAGGCTGAAAGCAGTGTTATTTGCTAAACAAACAATGGATGTAGCAAGCAAAATCAATGTATCAGCGCGACAGGCCAGAGGGGATAATTCGTTTGTATAGTGGGCTCTGAAAATGATCGTGTTATTTATCAAGTGTATAGTCCCGGATTATTTCTGTCAGTCAGATGGACTCTTCAATATGCTTCAAATCCAGGTCAGCTACAGTGTCAGATATCTTGTCCTCCAGATTATCTTGTGGTGAATTTGATTAGACACCATTTATGATAGAAA
>JASDQU010100187.1:303643-330253 GCA_032191745.1 Picea mariana
GAATGGATAAGGCATTAATAAAGGGATAAGGTATTTGGTGGGGGAAGTTAATGTAAGGGCGGTGAAGGAGGAATAAGGGAGGGGAGAAGGATTATGGAGTGGATGGATTCTACGAGAGGAGAGCTTGGAGTATGGGAGAGGGAAATTAACAGTGGGATTTACAGTGCACCGGGGGCCTGCAGAGGTTTTGGGCTCGGAGGGCTAGGACATCCATTGATGTCCTAGGGCTAGGCGTACTAGTAGGTAGGGTGGCTGGTTTTGGGGTGTTCTAAGGAGCAGCGTCAGGTTCAAGTTCAAGCAGAGGATAGCATCAGAGTGAGGTATGTAAATTGTTAGTAAATTTTATTTATTGAAATATTGGATTGAATGTGCTAAATTAAGTGAATTTTGAGTAAATTTTAAATTTACTATTCTGTTCTAAATTAATGGTTGTTATAATTAATTTAGAGCACTACACAGTATTAGCCACCAACTGTCGAATTTCCAACACTGTTTGACACCATCCACTGGTCATTAAAACTTATAATCGGGCCCGGATTCAATCACACACAGACGTTTTTATATATATAATCAACACAAGTCTTGATTCAAAAATAGCATTTAATCAATAACAAGCAACTCTGAGCCTGAGATTCTTGAAACTTGAACATGTACATACATCCTTTAGAAGAAATGCCCAACAAAAGGCAGAACCAAATAGTGCCCGAGGAGAAATTGAATCACGTCGTGGTGAGGAGAAAAAGAACTGATCACACACATGTGTCTTTAATCTTCGACGAGACCAAGATCGTTTTTAGGGTTTAACACAACAATGGAGGTAAGAGAAAATAGCTTGACCAAATGAAAAATTCCTTGAGACAAAGAGAGTTTGTGCCCTTTAAAACTTTTATTACAGAGAGGTAACAAGAGATGGGTCAATCAAGGAAGAGTCTTCGAAAACACAGATCACTCTTTCCCTTTTCCTTCTTTTTAAAAATTTATCACAAAGAAGGAACAACAGATAATCAAGGAATAGTATTTGAAGAAACAGATATAGCGTGCCCTTTCCAAATTCACCACAAACATGTAACCTTTAAAAATATTGACAGTGAGGGTTACCAGAACATAACAGTCGACCATCTCCAATGGATAACAAGAGAAGTGAACTCTTAGAAACACTATGGAAAGAATGCATGAGCATAACCCATGGCCAACCCAACACATATACATGCTTCCATTCAAAGTTTTGGACGATACAAACCCGACTATGCAATGCTTCCAGCATAGTGATAGTGAAGGAAATGCCATGACAAAAGAAGTCTCAGGCTTGGTCAAACAAAGCAAGAACAGTGAAACTCTTAACAGTCTGCATTACAACCTGGAGGAATGAAACATAACAATGATCGAGGTGAAAAGGAGTGACAACACTTAATACCAAGACTGGTTGTAAAACCCACGCACCAAAAACTGATCGGACCTTGCTAAACTATCATCATAATTTTTCACAGAGAACCAGATCAAAACCCCAAGATGACCGAATATGTTTTAACCAATCAACCAATGCACAAGCTACACATAGTAGGAAAATCCATTCATTTTCTTTAAAACTCCAACAATCTGTAGTATTCAAAGAAGAAACCATAAGCACAACACTGATACACAGTCAAAAACTTAATAAAAACACATACATCATTCAATTTTGAGCCAAAAATCAATTCATAACACAGAGGAACCATCATGGATGGAAAATAAAGGAACCATACCTGGAAAAGCTTGTTTGACGGAGAGAGTTGGACTGTATTTTCCTTTCACAACCAGAAATCGTGGAGCATCACCAACCACCAAAGAGAAAAAACAAATGCAAGTATGGCTAGGGTGAGGGGCTCGAGGGTTGTTTGAGTGACATGCAATAAATGCACGTCGCTTTCTTCCCCAACCCTATTCAATTCAATGTACAAGTCAGTCCATCCACCATAACATCAACCATTAATTCAAAAAAATATCCATTACATAGTGTTCCACCCCAAGACATGTCAGCACTTTTAACAACAACCATATGCTATAATGTTACCATATATGCCTCACACATAATCCTTTAATCAAAGTGCATAAGTCTAGCAGCAAGGTCTATACACCTTTCTTTTGTGTCAATCCCATATAACCTTAGGTCTTGTCCATATTTTTTTGTTTCCTTTTTTTTAAGCTCCCAGATCATCCATTTGCATGAAATCATATATAAAATAATCAACAATGTTTAATGCATAACATAACACCTGTAAAAATATATATATATATATATATACTTTAATCCATAGTACTGCCATAAGTTGCGAGTTAGCATCAAAACCATATAGCCATAACACATTCAACCAACCATCTTATGTCGCCATAACGAATAAAACCATGACTTGAATCATCAACTGTAGAAGACTATGTTGGCATCATTATAACAGCAAACAAAGATATAAGTGTAACACATCCATCATAGTGCCACTAGTCTACAAGGGGGTCCCACCTACTAGTTTATTATTATTATTATAAATAAATAATAGAGCTTGGCAATCATTTGTGAGCAGTATTCATCGTTGCGATTTTAAGCATCAGCATGCCTGATATCGCCATTGAATTTACGTGTTTCATCATTTGAACCGCTAACTTATCGATGTCGTAGCACGTTGGTTTTTGTTCTCTTTTAGAGTATCGATTCAACAAGATGGATTCCATAGCTCTTGTTTGTTCTATGCCTAATATTTTCATTGAATGTACTCATTTCATCCTTTGAACCAATAATTTATCGATGTCGTATCATGTGGTCTATGTTCTTTTTTAGAGTATCGATTCAAACATATTGTAATGTTAGATCTAGGGTAAATTCATTGTTGGTCATGGAGCCTGATTATCTTCCTGATTCAGAGGTTTTTGTTTTCAGTCGTGTTTATAACCCATGAAGACTTTACACCCCGGAAGGTTGTACACCCGTCCATGCAAGGGAGTTGTAGGGGGGCTTGCCTCCCCTATGGGGTCCGGGGAGGATATCCCCCCGGCTGGGGGGTTTGGGGGCACGCAGGCCCCCGCTGGGGGTTATGGGGTGAAGCCCCCAATAGAAAAATTACCTTTTAAATGTATATTGTAATTTCATAGTAAATCTAGACCAATAATTATAAGGTTGCAAATCTGACGGTAGAAGTTATGTTAGGGTTTTTTCCCTAGAAGGAAACCCTCTTTTGTGAGGGAAATGTATTGTGGCTATGTATCATTGCAAATATTATATTCTGAGAGAGGAGACTATGAGAGAAAGAAGAGGAAGTTACAGCAGGTGTTTTGTAGGTTGTATCACTTCATTTGTTGTATAATAAAAAGGAAGGACCTGGAAATTTCTATGGTGGACGTAGCCCACACTGGGTGAACCACGTATACCTGTGTCTCTATTGTATTATGTATATTATGTGTTTTATTTCCGCATTTGTTTCTATTTTATTCTCCACGATCTTGTTTTTCTAACATTCACTATGGTACTTCACTGGGTGACTAATATGATGAATTTCCCTCTATTTTATCTTGATTTGTTTAACCCAAGTTCAAATTTCTCCCTAAAGTTGTAGGACTCTAGATCTGGCCCTATCATGAAGAGTTTAGTGTTGTTCAAATGCTTGAAATTTATTTATTTTTTTAATGTTTTATGAGTATTTTGAAAATTTGTTCGAAGCGAGATGGATTGTATCCAAAAAAGATGAATATAAAGGTTGTTTTGGGTTTTCTTCTGTTGTATTGTCTGTAAAATTGTACTCGATATGAAATCGTTTCATTCATGTTATATTCCCCATTCAGTGACATAATGTGTGTATACTTTTAAATTTTGTTCATATTCCTTTTAACATGCTTTGAGAGCTACCTAGTGTATAGAAAAAAATAGTTTTTGTTTTCTTTTAGTATCCTATGAATCCTACTCAACTTAAAGAAAAATTTAGGGTTTAACAATTGGCATTCAATTCAAATTTTCTCAAGTCTCAACATTTATAAAAAATTGTGAGTCCTACTTGGTTTAAAGAAAAATTTAGGGTTTAATATTCGGCATTCAATTCAAATTTGATGAAGTCTCAAATTTTATACAAAATTGTGAAATGATAGAATCCCCTCGACTTTAAATTGGATCCTTATCAAACTTGTGTAAGCCAACAAGGTAGGGCTCTACACCCCTCTAACATTTGAACCCGTGTCTATTGTGTGATGATGCCCTATCTCAATCACTAGAGCACAACTTGACACATAGCCACATTTGATATTTTTCCCAGTAGTAATATTTAGCATGTAATTCAAAATTAACATTTTCCCGCATTTGAGATTTTGAGAAATATTTTCCAAGGCTTAATTTTGGTTCTTTAAGTGATCTAAATTTTAGGGGGTATATGGTCTAAATTCATATGCAAAATTCAAAAATCTATAAATCTAATAGAGTTCCCATGTGGATCAAGGAGATGTCCACCTCTTCATTAATTAATTGGGCTAATAGGTTGCCCATATGGGTCAAAGAGAGTCCCACCTCTCCATTATTGTATTGGGTTTTATTTTCCATTACTTAGTTATTTGGGTAGTTAGATCTATTATTATAATAATAGAGACTCATTTAATGAGCTCTTTCCATTATTGTATTGGGTTTTATTTCAACTACTTAGTTAGCTTGGTAGTTAGATCGATTATAATAATAGAGACTCATTTAATGAGCTCTTTTTTACTTTTTCCAATGGACCATTTTGTAATTCTATATAAAGGTCTATCAAGCGTTCTCATAATATCAAGTTAATCATTTTGGCTTCTATCATATTTTATATTGTTCATTGTGCGATTAATTAGATCTGAGCTATTTACTAGTAATTATTTTTATAGATGAGGCTCATCTTTTAGTCTCACCTCACGAGTACTTAATTTACGTGTTTTTTCCATGTTTATTTTCATGCAAGATTGGCATGTCTAAGATCCTCCTCTCTCGGCATTCAAGACATCCAGATCTCATCCCCCGAGATTTGGATCAGTGGTATCAAAGTGGGTATGCTCTCCATCGGAACAAGGGTTTGAAGCATGTTGTGGGTTCAAACATTTGTAGCAATCACCAACCTGCTTTTGGTACTATCGGAATCCATTTATCGGGCCATAAACTGTCAACATCACAATTGCTCCACGGGAACTACAGGGATTTTTTTACCCTCAAATATTCGTTCACCATTACAAGGAGAACCATACAAGGACTCACTACATCCATACATGGATTCACTACATCTATACATTGATCCACTACGTCCATTGGTCTGCAACATTATCAACAAATTTGCAGGGTGTCCATGCTACCCACAGAAGTTCAACAACCTCTACAACAGCGCATGTTACTCTACAAACCATTGGCATCCTTTGTGTCCCTCTACACTCATCCAACTTCAAATAGGTGTTGCAACCTCTACACATTATTTCATAGGATCTACCATAGCTGATTGGAAATATCTCTTCAATATCTCAAAAGGGTATTTCACGAAATCTCATTTGGCTTCCTAGTTTGAGAGATATCGTTGATTGAATCTCAACATGTATTTGACCCAAGGAAGTCATGCGTTCAAAAATACTCAATGGTAATTTTCTCCCTGCTCATGAAACTAAAGAAGGATTTCCACATATTTCTAGAAATATCTCTTCAATATTTCAAATGGGTATTTCTCGAAATTTCATTTCGTTGTCTGGTTTATGAGATATCCTTGTTTGAAGCAGCACATGTATGTAACTAGCATGACCATGCGCCCTTCAAATTTGGCCTGGATTTTCTCACTCTAAGAGACACCTTCGAGAACTTATGTTATATCAATGGAAAGTTCTCTCTGTCGGCTCAAATGGGTATTTTACGGAATTTCATTTCGTTTCTTGGTTTGATAGATATCACTAATTGAATATCTGCATGTCTTTCTTCCAAGACAGTTGTGAATCACTCACACTTCAAAAAGATTTTTCTCACTCCATGGGCCACCTCAGAACAAGTTCCATATACCGATGGAAATATCTCCTCTATAGCTAAAATGGGTCTTCGACGGAATTGGATTTCGTCACATGTAGTATAAGTTATGAATACATTTGTAGAAGGAGATTCAAAGCCTCCAAAGTCAAGATTTTTCCATTTTATTAATGTAAACGGTTATGGGTCTACCACACAAAACCCTTCCCTTCATTGGGAATTAGAACATTTTACTCATGGGTCTCTTTGTAGCATGGGTGAATATTTTCTAAAGGGGGAGGAATGATTTGAATTTTAAGGGGTATATGGTCTAAATTCATATGCAAAAGTCATAAAGCTATAAAGCTAATAGATTTCTCGTGTGGATCAAGGAGATGCCCATCTCCTCATTAATTAATTAGGCTAACAGGTTGTCCATATGGATCAAAGAGAGTCCTACCTCTCCATTATTGTATTGGGTTTTATTTTCCATTACTTAGTTAGTTGGGTAGTTAGATCTATTATTATAATAATAGAGACTCATTTAATGAGTTTTTTCCATTATTGTATTGGGTTTTATTTTCCACTACTTAGTTAGCTAGGTAGTTAGATATATTATAATAATAGAGACTCATTTAGTGAGATATTTTTTACTTTGTCCAATGGACCATTTTGTAATACTATATAAAGGCCTATCAAACCTTTTCATAATATCAAGTTACTCATTTTGGCTTCTCTGATATTTTATATTGTTCATTGTGAAATTAATTAGCTATGAGTGGTTTACTAGTAATTAGTTTTAGAGGTGAATCTCCTCTTTGAGCCTCACATCCCAAGTACTTCATTTACATGTTTTGTTTCCATGTTTCTTTTCATGCAATATTGGTACGTCTAAGATCCTCCTCTCTCGGCATTCAAGCCATCTAGATCTCAACCCCCGAGATCTGGATCAGTGGTATTAGAGTGGGTATGCTCTCCATCGAAACAATGTTTTGAAGCACGATGCAGGTTCAAACATTTGTAGCAATCACCAACCTCCTTTTGGTACTATCAAAATCTATTTTTTGGGTCATACACTGTAAGCATCAAAATTGGTCCACGTGCACTACAGAGATTTTTTTACCCTTGGATCTTCATTCACCATTACAAGGATAGCCATACATGGATTCACTACATTCATTGGTCTGCAAAATTTTCAACAAATTTGCAGGGTTTCCATGCTGCCCACGGAGGTTCCACAACCTCTACAACATCCCATGCTACTCTACAAACCCTTGGCATCCTTTGTGGCCCTCTACACTCAACCAACTTCAAATATGTTTTGCGACCTCTACACGGCATTTCAAAGGCTCTACCATAGCTCATTAGAAATATCGATTCAATATCTCAAAATGGAATTTCATGGAATCTCATTTGGCTTCCTAGTTTTAGAGATATCATTGATTAAATCTCAGCATGTATTTGACCCAAAGAGGTCACGCATACCACCATATTCAACAGTATTTTTATCCCTACTCAGGAAACTACATAAGTATTTCCACATATTCCTGGAAATATCTCTTCAATATCTCAAATGGGTATTTCGCGGAATTTCATTTCGTTGTCTATTTTATGAGATATCCTTGTTTGAAGCAACACATTTATGTAACCAACGTGGTCGTGCACCCTTCAAATTAGGCCTATTTTTTCTCACTCCAAGGTACACCTTAGAGAAATTATGTTATATCAATGGAAAGGTCTCTCCGTCAGCTCAAATGGGTATTTTACAAAATTTTATTTTGTTTCTTGGTTTGAGAGATATCACAGATTGAAGATCTGCATGTCTTTCTTCCAAGACAATTGCGTGTAACTTACACTTCAACAATTTTTTTCTCACTCCATGGGCCACCTCAGAGAAATTTCTATATACCAATGGAAATATCTCTTCAGTATCTCAAATGGGTCTTCAACGGAATTGGATTTCATCACTTGTAGCATAAGTTAAGAATAAATTTGTAGAAGGAGATTCAAAGCCTCCAAAGTCATGATTTTTCCATTTTATTAATGTAAACGTTTATGGGTCAACCACACAAAACCCTTCCCTTCATTGGAAATTATAACATTGTATTCATTGGTCTCTTTGTAGCATGGGTGAAATGATGGGGGACCATTCTCTAAGGGGGGAGCAATGATCTGACTTTTACGGGGTATATGGTCTAAATTCGGATGCAAAAGTCATAAAGTTATTAAGCTAATAGATTGCCCATGTGGATCAAGGAGATCCCCACCTACTCATTAATTAATTGGGCTAACAGGTTGCTCATATGGATCAAAGAGAGTCCCACCTCTCCATTATTGTATTGGGTTTTATTTTCCATTACTTAGTAGGTAGTTAGATCTATTATTATAATAATAGAGACTCATTTAATAAGTTCTTTCCATTATTGTATTGGATTTTATTTTCCACTACTTAGTTAGTTGGTTAGTTAGACATATTATAATAATAGAGACTCATTTAATGAGATATTTTTTACTTTGTCCAATGGATCATTTTGTAACGCTATACAAATGCCTAGCAAGCCTTCTCATAATATCAAGTTATTCATTTGGGCTTCTCTCATATTTTCTATTGTTCATTGTGAGATTAATTATCTCTGAGTGATTTACTAGTAATTAGTTTTAGAGGTGAGGCTCTTCTTTAAGCCTCACCTCATGAGTACTTCATTTACATGTTTTTTTCCATGTTTTTTTTCATGCAATATTGGTATGTCTAATGTCCTCCTCTCTTGACATTCAATCCATCCATATCTCAACCCCCGAGATCCGGATCATTAAGATTTTCTGTGACTAGATAGGATCTTTTCTCCTAGAATGTTAGATGGCCAAATTTAATATTTTGCCCAGGATTGATATTTAGCATGTACTCCAAAATGAGAATTTTCCCAAATTTTATATTTTGAGAAAGATTTGCTAAGGCTTAATTTTGGTTCTTTAATCTCTTTTTGTTACTCAATAGGATCATTTCTCTTATAATCAATATCGAGAGTCAAATGTAACCAAATTAAGTCAGAATTTTATTGGTTACTAATCACTATTTAATGAGAATTTCAACTGTGATTTGATCAAGGTTGTTATAATATACACCTTTTAATCACATTTTGGGTATTTTCCCCCTATGGTGAATGTAAAGTATAATTAATGTTGTTAGGTGCATTTCAAAATCATAGCATTGTATGTATGTATACCTTTGAGCACTAAAATGATAATGACAGCGCAGAATCCACAAGTTTTTTTTTGCATATACTTTATTTGTTTACTTATTTACTTCCTACTTTTCACTCTGCTTTTTTTTGTAAACAGTCAATTGCATTAGTTATAGGTTATGTGGAGCTAATAATTTTAATGTTTTTGGAACCCATTTTACTATTTAGGTATGTGGAAGCACGAGAAGAGTGAAGGTCATGAGGATTATAGTATCCTTGTGAATGAAGTGGTAATAAAGTATACCATAGTAATAGAATTACCATAGGCCATTGATCCCAAGGATGGGTCATTAGTGTTACAATATGGGGTCCGCGTACAAAACAGACTGGAGTGTGGAGGTGCTTACTTGAAGTTCGACCCTAAGAAAGTGGATGGAAAACCGT
The DNA here is from genome assembly GCA_032191745.1 of Picea mariana. Classification (NCBI taxonomy): domain Eukaryota; kingdom Viridiplantae; phylum Streptophyta; class Pinopsida; order Pinales; family Pinaceae; genus Picea; species Picea mariana. The sequence goes on from JASDQU010100187.1 coordinate 313,220, forward strand.
AAAGTTTGAAAATGAGTCCCCCTACTCCATTATATTTGGACCAGATAAATGTGGAGCTACTAAAAAAGTACACTTCATCTACAAGCACGAGAATCCAAAGTTACATATTTCTCCAATTCTCACAGAGTGTTGATCACAGGCTTGATACCAATCTCAAAGAGTAAAATTATTGTCATGATGTAAAAAGAGCCATGATCCTTTGTACTATATGAGTATATGCATTCCTTTGGTTGGTTGATTCTGGAAACAAGTCTTACTTTAGCCAGTTCATTGTTTCAATCTCTTGCTTTGTATTGATATATTGATATATAGAATCCAAGAGATGCTTCTATAATAGGCCGTTTACGCACACCTATAGAGAAAAGTGTAGACAACCCTACTGAAAATGTTATGGACTCATAGAAAGCAAAACTGGAGGGTATGGTTTCAGCCCTACCCTCTGTCCAAATTTAAATTCTCTAAGATGCACCGTATGTCCAAATTTAAATTCTCCAAGACACAATTTGGTTGGGTTTCTTTTTCTTTCAGTGCATGTTTCCAAACAGCCTTCATGGATGCTTTTTATCCTTAATATGTCTTATGTGAGGTTTTCCTTTCTATTTCCCTTTGGAATTCTTTAAGGGGAGGTTCAACTGAGGCCTTCATTGTCTATCCAAACCATATAAGAAATTAACATGTATGTTTATCGGCCATCAACCAATATTCTCTCTGCACTTGTCTTCTCTTTCACCGACTCCAATCTAAGGAATTTTGAGGCATTTTGACTGATCTCGATGGATCCAAGATGGATTCCATTTCTCTCATTTATTCTCTTCCTGATATCGCCATTGAATGTACTTGTTTCATCCTCTGAATTGGTAACTTATCGATGTCTTAGCCTATAGTTATTTGTTTTATTTTAGAGTATCGATTCAACAAGATGGATTCCATAGCTCTTATATATGCTCTTCATGATATTGCCATTGAACGTACTCATTTCATCCTCTGAAACAATAAATTATCGATGTCGTTGCCTGTTGGTTTGTGTTATATTTTAGAGTATCGATTCAACAAGATGGATTCCATACCTCTACTCGTTTCAACCTCTGAACCGGTAACTTATTGATGTCATAGAATGTTGTTATGTGTTCTCTTTTAGAGTATCGATTCAAACATATTGTAATTTTAGGTATACGGTAAATTCACTATGGTACTACACTAGGTCATTGATTTGATGCATTTCCCTCTGTTTTATCTTGATTTGTTTAACCAAAGTTTGAATTTCGCCCTAAATTTGTAGGACTCTAGATCTATCCCTATCATGAAGAGATTAGTTATGTTCAAATGATTGAAATTTTTTTTGTTTGCAAATTTTTTACGAGTCTTTTGACAAGTCATTCGAAGGGAGATGGATTGTATCCAAAAAACACAAATATAAAGGTTGGTTTGAGTTTTATTGTGTTGTATTGTCTGTAAAATTGTACTTGATATGCAATTGTTTCATTTATGTTATATTCCCATTCAATGACATAATGTCTGGATACTTTTAAAAAAAATTCATGTTCCTTTTAACGTGCTTTGAGATCTACCCAATGTATAGAAAAATTTAGTTTATGTTTTATTTTAATATCGTATGAGTCCTACCTGGTTTAAAGAAAAATTCGGGGGTTAATATTTGGCATTCTATTCAAATTTTCTCAAGTCTCAGCATTTATAAAAAATTGTGAGTCATGTTTGGTTTAAAGAAAAATCTAGGGTTAAATATTCGACATTCAATTCGAATTTGATCGAGTCTCGGATTTTATACAAAATTGTGAAAGGATATAATCCCATCAGCTTTAATTTGCATCCCTATAAAACTTGTGTAAGCCAACAAGGTAGCGCTATACACCCCTTTGACACTTGAACCCACGTCTATTGTGTGATGATGCCATGTCTCAATCACTAGAACACAACTTGACAAATGGCCACATTTGATATTTTTTCCCAGTAGTAATATTTACAATGTACTTGAAAATGAACATTTTCCCACATTTGAGATTTTGAGAAATTATTTTCCAAGGCTTAATTTTGGTTCTTTAAGATTTTTCATGACTAGATAGGATATTTTCTCTGAGAATGTTAGATGTCCAAATTTAATATTTTGCTTAGGACTGATATTTAACATGTACTTCAAAATGAAAATTTTCCCAAATTTGATATTTTGAGAAAGATTTTCTAAGGCTTAATTTTGGTTCTTAATCTTTTTTTGTTACTCGGTAGGATCATTTCTCTTAGAATCGATATTGAGAGTCAAATGTAACCATATTAACTCATAATGTAACTAGATTAAGTCATAATTCTATTGGTTATTAATCACAATTTAATGAGAATTTGATCTGTGATTTTATCAAGGTTGTTATAATATACACCTTTTAATCAAATTTATGGTCTTTTCCCCCTATGGTGAATGTAAAGTATAATTGATGTTGTTAGGTTCATTTCACAGTGATAGCATTGTGTGTATGTATACCTTTGAGGACTAAAATGTTGATGACAACACAAAATCCATGAGTTTTTTTTATATATTTTAAATATATTATTTATTTACTTATTTACTTCTTGCTCTACACTCTTCTTTTTTTGTAAACAGTGAACTTCCTTATTTATAGGTTTTGTGGAGCTAATAATTTTAATGTTTTGGGTACCCATTTTACTATTTAGGTGTGTGGAAGCATGAGAAGAGTGAAGTTCATGAGGATTATGGTCTCCTTTTGAATGAAGTGGCAAGAAAGTATGGCATAGTAAGAGAATTACAAGAGGCCATTGATCCCAAGGATGGGTCATTGGTGTTACAGTATGAGTTTCGCGTACAGAACAAACTGGAGTGTGGAGGTGCTTACTTGAATTTCAACCCAAATAAAGTGGATGGAAACCAACAGAGTTTGACAATGATTCCCCCTACTCCATTATGTTTGGACTAGATAAATGTGGAGATACTAAAAAAGTACACTTTATCTACAAGCACAAGAATCCAAAGTTACATATTTCTCCAATTCTCGCAGAGTGTTGATCACAAGCTTGAGGCCAATATCGAAGAGTAAAATTATTTTCATGATGCAAAAAGAGCTATGAACATGTGTTTTATATGAGTATATGCATTCCTTTGGTTGGTTGATTGTGGAAATAAGTCTTACTTTAGAAAGTTCATTGTTTCAATCTCTTGCTTTGTATTGATATATTGAATCCAAGATATGCTTCTCTAATAGGCCTTTTATGCACACCTATAGAGAGTAGTGTAGAAAACCCTATTGAAAATGTTGTGGATTCATAGAAAGGGACGTTGGAGGGTATGGTTTCATCCCTACCCTCTGTCCAAATTTCAATTCTCCAAGACGCATAGTCTGTCCAAATTTAAATTCTCCAAGACATAGTTTGGTTGGGTTTATTTTTCTTTCAGTGCATGTTTCCAAACAGCCTTCATGGCTGATTTTTATCCTTAAGATGGCTTATATGAGGCTATCCCTTCTATTCTTTTGGGAATCCATATCTGTATGGGTAAACGCCTAGATAATAGATCAACATTTTTGTAGATTTTTCTCGTGGGATTTGTGGTACTCTAGGTAAGTGGATGTTAACAAAATAGACATCATTGACTGCATCTCTATATTTTCCTCCTTGAAATAAAGTGATATCGGTTTCTTTTTCTTGGAAAAATAGTATTGGATCCTGAATGGAATGGATTTGTTTACTTTTCCAAATGGAACTTTCTCCCCTATTTTCATCACTTGTGGATCGTACAAAAAATATGAGATTCTGAAGTATTCATTTTCCATACAAAGACAAAATTCCATGATATTTAAACATCATAACCACTCTGATTCACTTCAGTGTTTCCTTTCCCCTGCTTCGGGGGTATGTGATCCTAAAAGATCTTGTAACGACTATGGTTGAGTTTTAAAACATGAGTTCATTAACCATTTAAGAAATTGATGAAAGAGCAAGAATTAATGATGTAACATAAAAGCCATAATCAGATATCTAGATATGGAAATAAGCACAAGAATCAGCAAACCATAACAACAAATTTGTTAACGGAGTTCGACAATCTTGCATACATCTCTGGGCCTTTGTCTCAGTGGGTGAGGCTTTCTTATTTCTCTTAAAAGCTTCAAAAATACATCATAAAAGTGCCAAAAGGATTACAAAATGATCTGGTTGTGTTCTGATAGATCTCAAGAACCCAACACAACTAACAGCACTAAAAACAGATGAATGAAGCTCCCAAAAATGGCCCGCAAAGTTTCTCTCCTCAATGGCTTCCTTGCATAAAAATGGCTTTGGCTTTACAATTCTTTAGAATTTCTCCTTCTCTGAACCTCCAAGGCTGCCAAGAACCTCTGGTTTATATAGGCTTGAAGTTGGAAACAAACTCCCAACTTCCCTCCAAGAGTTGGCCTCAAAAAAGGCTCTAGATCCTCCAATAATGGCCAAAATCTCCCAAAACTGGCTGAAAAATCACTAAAATATTTAACATATAGTTAAAAAACCCACTTTTGGGCCAAAATAGGGTGCAGCCCCCGATCATCGTGCTCCTGGTCACATGCACGCCCTTCATGTGGCCAAGCATTATGCTCTGGCCCCTAGTCATGTGGTTGTTCCCTTATGCTCCATGCCCAAACTGTTAGCTTGGCCCCTGGTCATGCCCCCTGGTCACGCGCCTTGGTCGGCGGGCTAGCCCGACCAACCAGGCACTATCCCTTACCACATGCACCATATTTTTGGAGGTCCTGGTCATGTGTTAAGGTCACATGGAATAGTGTCGAGGCTAAGTCATATGAAATCCTCGCGCGCCAACACATATGAATGGTGGTCATGTGAAACGGTTCTATGGTATGAGTCGGGGGCTGGGACCTAGCCCCGGCCCTTTACTCCACCACACTAAAATTCATTCAAAATTAAATATATGTTGTGAGGTATAAGGTTAATATTCACCGTGAGAGCGGGCTAGTATCCCGGCCCTGCCAAGTCATTTCCCCCACACCCAGAGGTCACGGGTTTGACTCCCGTGGAGTCACATAAAAATTTTCCATATGTCAACCAATGGAGGGGTGCCACATGGCATCCCAAGACTGGGCCATGTGGCACCATAACACTCGCTCTGTACCTGACATGTCACTTTCCACTTCATCACCTGCCCAGTCAGCTGCCATGTGTCGTGCGATTGTACAAACCCTGCCACATCACCCCATGCCAACTTAGTTGTACGGACGTGCCACGTGTCACCCTTATAGTGGTGCCACATGTCACAATATAACTCCTTCACTTGTCAACCATCAACTGCCTAGTCATCATTCCAACACATCTTCCACGTCAATGTACGGTCATACGGACTATACAGTCAATTGCCACATCAGCACTGTACAGATTGTACAATCAGTAAAAAATTTACTTGTTTGGAAAAATGAACAGAACACGATATCTTGCTCATACAACGTCTGTTTGAGTCCGTTTAAGTTGTGTTGGGTTCGTAATGACGATTCCTACGCACATGTATGCTTTGAAGCGATTCTGAGGACTTTGATTTTTATGCTTTCCTGGACCCATTTTGGTTCCTATATCCATTTTGGATCACGCCTCCCCACTAAGACCTTTTGTCCCTCCAAAATGATACTAACTAGTCATCAAGTGAAAGATAGGTCACCCCACTTGTTCTTTGTCTTTAAACTCTGTCCTTTGCACCTGTCTCATCAAGATCAATTGTAAAATAACCATGATAACTGATAGCATATTGTTGGTCATTTATACTCTGTCGCATGAGCCACTATCATCCATGTTGACAACATTAGCAATGATAACATCATAAATATGACTGCAAATGAGCTAATTTGTTTGTAATACTGGCATGACATTAGCTTATCTTGAAGCAAAGTATGATTGAACTTCCATTCTACAATCATCTCATGTTCTTGCTTAAGATCAATTGCTTGATTTGGGACAATTATAGTTGTGTTTTTTGCATGAGATGCCTTTCTTAATTGTTGTTTGAAGAGATTGATTTTCTTTTAAGTGATGAACATGTACAACATATTCCTTGCATTCTTTGAATAAGTGATATTGATTTTGTTCCCTGTAGAAGATTGCTTTGCGATCATACAAATAAGGACTGCCTAAGACCATTCCACATTCATTGAGTGGCACCACATCACATGTTACCTCATCCACAAACTTATATGAAATTGCAAACTTTAGAGTACATTCCTTTGTTATGTGCAATTTATGATTGTTGCTTATCCATTTAAGTGAGTAAGGTTTATGATGCATCTGAGTGTTTAATCCCAACTGTTTAACCACTTCCTCTGAATTCAAGTTAGATTGAGATCCACTATCTATCAATGTTTCTACCTTAGTATGTCTCATTATAACCCTTATGTGAAACAATTTACTTCTATAATCAAATCCATCACCAATTTTACACAACAAACCAACCGTTGTGATTTTAGATTCATCACCCGAATCTGATCCCAAGTCTGTTGGTCGTGATGTTTCTGCAACTATTTGCCTCCCTTTTCTCTCTTTGAATCACTTTGGTCTCTTCTCAGGATGCAATTTCCAGCAATGGCCATCATCATGCCCTTTTTTCTTGCAATGTTTGCAAGAGATCTTCTCTTCCCTTCTTTTCACTGAATTTTCCTTCCATTCCACTTCTTTTTGTCCTCTTTTCTTGAAGACGATTCCCCTGATACACCAACTCATGTTTTCCCTGCCTCAATGTTTGTCGCTTGAATAGAAACCTCATCAATATTAGTAGGTCCAAACATAAATACAGTATTACAAATTTGTGTAGGCAAACCTCCTATATACTTCATAAGAGTTTCTTGGGTATGTAATGGAATGTATAACATTAATGCCATCTTACAAAATTCGTCTGTGTATTCTTGCATTGTTTGTCCTTTTCTGAGTTTAAGACCTTTCCATTCAATTAAAGCCTTCTCTTTATAATCCAAAGGATAAAATTGCTTTCTAAGTGCAGAAACAAAAACTTGCCATGATGGAAATACATTACCCACTTGTTGTGTGTCATTTTGCAACTTGCTTTGCCACCAGATGAGTGTTATGCCTGGAAGTCGAAGCAATGCCAATTTGATTTGAGTTTCCTCATCCTTGATTTGTTGCACACTGCAATAAACCTCCATCTGTCAAACCCAGTTATCAAGCCTCTCTGCATCAACTTCACCATCATACATGGGTAATTCAAACTTCACATCAAGATTAAGTAAATGCATATCATGTTTATTTTTATGTAAATGTTTTCTTGCGGTGGATTTGGAACTTGAACTTGAAGAAGAAGAAGAAGAAGTTGATGGAGAAGAAGGAGGTGAAGAAGGATTTTTAGGAGGATCCTCTCCTTCTTCACTTTTTACCTTTGAAGATTCACCTAGAATTGGTCTCTTTCGTTCCAAGTAATCATCATATAAAACCTTCATCATCTCTGACATGGCAAAGAAGCTCTTTTGAAACTCTACCTCGTCATGAGAAAGTCCCTCTTCCTATGCCATCTTCTCACTTTGAGAAGTTCTCTTTCTCGATCCAATCTCAGGATTCTCTTCAACCAGATCGCCTTCACCACGATTCATCCTTTCCCTGGTAATCATGCAAACTCAAAAATCAACCGTCAACTTGCTCTGATACCACTTGATCTGAAAAGATATTTTAACGACTATAGTTGAGTTTTAAAACATGAGTTCATTAACCATTTAAGAAATTGATGAAGAGGAAGAATTAATGATGTAACATAGCAGCCATAATTAGATATAAAGATCTAAGAATAAGCACAAGAATCGGCAAACCATAACAACAAAGTTGTTAACGGATTTCAACAATCTCGCCTACGTCTATGGGTCTTTGTCTCGGTGGGTGAGGATATCTTATTTCTCTTTAAAGCTTCAAAAATACATCATAAAAGTGCCAAAATAGTTACAAAATGATCTTGATGTGTTCTTCTAGATATCAAGAACCCAACACAACTCACGGCATTGAAAACGTATGAACGAAGCTCCCAGAAATGGCCCGCAAAGTTGCTCTCCTCAATGGCTTCCCTACTTAAAAATGGCTTTGGCTTTACAATTCTTTAGAATTTATCCTTCTTTGAACCTCCAAGGCTGCCAGGAACTTCTAGTTTATATAGGCTTGAAGTTGGAAACAAACTCCCAACTTCCCCCTAAGATCTGTCCTCAAAAAGGGCTCTAGATCCTCCAATAATGGCCAAAATCTCCCAAAACTGGTTGAAAAATCACTAAAATCTAACATATAGTTAAAAAACCCACTTTTGGGCCAAAATAGAGTGCAACCCCCAATACTTAGGCTCCCGGTCACATGCGATCCCTCCATGTGGCCAAGCGCTATGTGTTGGCCCCTTAATTATTGGCCCCTGGTCATGTGGCTTGGCCATGTGGTCATGCCCTTATGTTCCATGCCCAAACTCTTAGCTTGGCCCCTGGTCACGCACCTTGGTCGGTGGGCTAGCCCAGCCGACCAGGTGCTATCCCATACCACACGCGCCATATTTTTGGAGGTCCCAGTCATGTGTTAAGGTCACATGGAATAGCATCAGGGTTGAGTCATATGAAATCATCATGCACCAACACATACGAATGGTGGTTGTAACACATCCACGATGGGGCGTCAAAATTCCGTTCTTCTTAAGAACTCAATACCCCCATATGGGATCTCAAATTCCATTATGCTCATGTAGGGATTTCTTGTCATGGTCACCACACTCAGAACCAAACTCATAAATGACAGATATGCCTCTCTTGAGATCCTCGGGTGTTCATTGGTTGGGGCCACGGGACCTCCACGTAGGTCCGTCTCCATAGGTTCCTCGGGCATGTTGGGACTTTAGACTTTGGGTGCCCTTGACTCATCTGACTATGATTTCGTTGAAGTCCAAACCCGCAGACTGACACGGGTCGAATCGACGGTCCATACTCTTGTCACAACCAATGGCTGAGATTGACTTAGGGTCTCGGGCTTCGAGAGTTTTCCTTGGACTCTCTACGATACTATGCTCCCAATCCTCTGAAGTTTCGGAGTTCCAGACTCTCGAAGTCTCAGTCCCTCTGCCAACCACGTTGTCTAGGTGGGCACGTACCAAGGGCTGACACATAATTGCATCAGGGGTGACACATGCTCTCACCCGGGGTGATGTGCCTCACGATCCAAGGGTCCTATGGGGTAGGTGATGCTCATGAAGCCAAGTGACGCATGGATCATTCAGTTTGGATCCACATCACCAAGGATGATGTCTATGTGCCTCGTCACCTTGGGATGGAAGGCTTCTACATTCCTCAAATTTCACAGTTGATATCTAGTCACGTAGACCTACAAATCTGTGGATCTGGTTACCTCAGGGTTTCGGCGTTTGGGAGTATTTCTAAGAAAACTCCTCTTACCTTCTGAAGTGTCCAATCTCCGAAGTAGAGAGACTATCACCACGCATCCCCGATATGACAATGGTTGGGAAAGGATCTGAAGGATCATGTGATCTACGGTACTGGGTCCTTCGTGGCTCCAGCCTTCGGGGTTTCAGGCTTCATTTTAATTGGAGAGATAGATCCACCCAACCACCTGGGGGACCACCTATCGTCGGTCAATCTCATGGGAGACCAAGTCTCTCAGTCGCCTTCACTCCGTGTACATCTAGTAATGTCTATCTTACTCCAAATTCCCAGACTTCCGGAGCTATGAGGCTAAGGGAACATGGGACCCTTAGGCTTAGCCCAAGGTTCCTGGGTATCAGTCATATGGGCCCTTTCAAATGAATCTCTTTCACTCGTCTTTTAAACGAAGAGACCTCTTCTTTTCAAGGCTTCAACTTCGCTACCCCTCCTAAGTGTTACCATGAAAGGGTTAAGGACTTGGGTCTGGCATCTTGGTCACATGAAAAAGGGGTCTGGAAGAGGTATCCTCTTTGGACGGATGGTTTCAGGTCGACACGATATCTCCTATCTCGACCATATTAACAACTTATGCCCCTGAGAAGCCTACGGAGTCAAATTGGGCATACATTCTATCAGTTGGAAGTGTAAATTCACAAGGAGATGAAGGCATACACATAACATAGCCATTTCACACATAAGACATTTATAAATGCACATATATAAAAGTCCAAGTATTCATCCATTATTCCAATTCAGCAAATAAAGTAGGGAAAATACTTATCTGAACCAAACAATATGAAGTGATTGATGTACGGGGTTCTCGTTTCCTCCCAACCATAGGCTCAGCCACTACAAACAGCTTTACCACTAGCCACCCTCGAGCTAGACCATGATGCTCTACAACACAATCTTTTCTTGTGGCTCAACAACAATAGGGATGGAGGTTACTCTCCTCCTCCCGCAGGATCTTGGCAATGGCTTACACAATACCAATCAAGGAGGACCGGCTTCATTTATTAGCTTGTATCATAACCTTCTCCACCATTTCCTATGACCAGAATGCTTATTCCCAGTTCTTCCTTGAACCTGAGAGATTCACCTCCTGTCTCTGCAATCTTTGCAGGTCTCCTCATGCCCACCACACCTTCCTTTCTCACCTCTTTCAGCAAGGTTGCATGTGGCTCGAATTCCAAGCCCATGGTCAAGTCTATAAACCTTACATATGGGTGTTATGCCCCATCCCATCATTAAATCTTGAGGAGGTCTTCCCACCTACCCGACTGACTGTAATTTATTTCTGGGTCAGAGGACTATTATGGTCCTGAGAAATTAAATCCAGTAAGTATTGGTTTGGTGAAGGTTAACACAGCCATTCTTGGTCCCCTTCACCATCTCTTTGTATAGAATTTGTGGTCTTTCTAAGTACACCCCCCTTCCAACATTCGTGCAACACTTGTCCATTTTCTAGTAAATAATTAGATTTACATTCATTTACTTTTCAAACAAAAGTCCATCAAATCAATATTCACACATATGGAGTTTTTCATAGTCTCTTGCCCATTATATTTATATTTAAAAGTTGGGGAAAATAGGGTGTTACAATTCCCTCCCCCTTAAAGAAACAGTGTCCTCTATGTTTTATCTATTAATGTGCTTTGTATATACAGAAGTGAACAAAAATGGATATGTCTGTCTCATGGCATCCTCCATTTCCCACATGGCCTCATCTGGGCCAAAGTTTTTCCACTGCACCTTGAACTGTGCAATGGTTTGGTTCCTAAGTAGGGTTTCCTTCCTGTCTAGTATGCATTGAGGTTCTGGCAGGAATTCTCCCTCTGGTTCCACCTGGGTCACAGACCAGTCATTGATATGATTATAATCATGTACATATTTCTTCAATAATGAAACATGGAAAACATTATGTGCCTTCATTGTGGGAGGGATTTCTAGCCTATAGGCTACAGGTCCTACTCTATCTAAAACTTCAAAGGGTCCATAATACCGAGGCACTAGTTTGTCACAAGCTCCCATCCTCAGGGAACTCTTCCTAGGCCTAACTCTAAGATAGACATGGTCTCCTGTCTTGAATTCTCTGGGGGTTCTCCTTTTGTCGACATATATTTTCTGTCTATCCTGAGCGATTTTCATATTTTTTTTATCCAAACCACTTGTTGTTCCATTTCCTTCAGCATGTCGGGTGCGATTGAAATTCTATCCACTGGGTTACTCCAACTGACTAGTCTTGCATTGTCTACCATAGAGGGCTTCGAAAGGGCTCATATTCAGTCATTCTTGATAATCGTTGTTGTAGGCAAATTCTACCAATGGCAGGTAGTCTTCCCACTTCTTAGTTTGATGCATTACATGCATCCTTAGCATGTCTTCTAATATTTGGTTTACTCTTTCTGTCTATCCATCGGTTTGAGGGTGATAGGCTATGCTAAACAACATTTTAGTCTCAAAACCAGCCATCAAGGATTTCTGAAAGCTTAAAGTGAATTTCGTGTCTTTGTCAAATACAATCTCCTTAGGCATGCCATGCAGTATGAATATCTCCTTCATGAATATGTTGGCAATATCTATTGCCTTGCAATTCGATTTGACAAGAATGAAGTGAGTGGACTTGCTCAAATTTGCCACCACTACCATGATGGCATCATTCTTCCTAGCCGATTTTGGAAATCTGGTGATGAAATCCATGGAGATGGTCTCCCATTTCCATTTTGTAATTGGTAGAGGTTGCAACAACCCTATTGGGTATCGGTGTTATGCCTTAACCTATTGGAATTCTAGACATTTAGCTAAATATTCAACTATGTCCTTTTTCAATCCAGGCCAATAGAATTGTTTCCTATTGGTTGTGACCATTTTCTGATAACTCGGATGATCAGTGTATGGTCTCTTATGAAATTCGTCCATTATGAACCTCTTCAAGTTGTCACAACCTAGGATATACAATCTGTTTCGGTAAGTCAGTGGACCTTTTTCCAACATCTGGTAGCCTTCATACTTTATCCCCGTAGGCTCTTACTTCAGGTACGATGTCACGGTCTTGAAGAATGCATCTGTTTCTTGTGCATTCCTGACTCTTTCCCTGACATTCATTTCATAGGTGATCACCGCTACCAGGTGAATTGTTTTCATACTTCTGCTAAGGGCATCAGCCACCCTATTTTATTTTCCTTTGATATGTTTGATTTTGAAATTAAACTCGTTAAGGAGAGCCATCCACCTTACTTGTCTAGAATTGAGTTTTGGTTGATCAAACAAGTGCCTCAACCCACAGTGGTCTGTCATGAGTACAATATCCTACCCAGGAGGTAATGCCTCCACATTTTTAAAGCATGCACTATGGCAGCCAACTCGAGATCGTGGGTAACATAATTGATTCCATGCTCATTCAATTTTCTGGATTCATAGCAAATTATGTGTCCTTCTTGCATAAGGACTCCTCTAAGTCCTTCCTTGAAGGAATCTAAACACACGAGATAGTCATTATCAGGGTTTGCAATCTTCAGCACGGGTGCATGGGTCAGAAGGTATTTCAGTTCCTGAAACCTTTCTTCACACTTTTAAGTCCAAGTAAATTTAACCCCCTTCTTCTGGAGGGTAGTGATTGGACAACCAATCTTGGAAAATCCTTTTATGAACCTTCGATAATATCTTGCTAGGCCCATAAAGGATATGATATCCGAAACATCCTTTGGGGTAGGCAATTCCATGATAGATATGATCTTGTCAGGGTCTACTGCCACCCCTTCTTCAGATATAACATGGCCCAAGTAATGTATTTGCTTCTGGAAAAAGTCACACTTGCTAAACTTAGCATAGAGATGATGTTCTCTTAGCACTTGAAGTACAAGTCTAAGATGTTCTTCATGCTCCTCTCTATTCTTGGAGTATATTAAGATATCGTCAATAAAAACCAATACAAATATCTCTAGGAATTTGTTGAGTACATTTTTCATTAAGCACATAAAAGTGGCAGGGGCATTGGTTAATCCAAATGGTACTACCACAAATTCATAGTGACCATATATTGTCCTGAAGGTGGTTTTGTGGATGTCTTCATCCTTGATTCAGACTTGATGGTATCCAGATCTCAATTCAATCTTTGAGAAAATGGAAGCACCCCCTAATTGGTCGAACAGGTCATCGATTCTTGGCAAGGGGTACTTGTTCTTTATGGTTGTCTTATTGAGTTGTCTATAATCTATGCACAGTCAGAGTGTGCCATCTTTCTTCTTCACAAATAGGACTGGTGCTCCCCATGGGGATACACTGGGCCGGATGTAGCCTTTTCCCATCATTTATTTTAGTTGTATCTCAAGCTCAACTAGTTCAGGTGTACTCATCCTATAGGGTGTCCTAGACACCGACACTTCTCCTAGTGCAAGTTCTATCGAGAAGTCAATGTCTCTTCTCAAGGGTAGACCCGGTACCTCTTCTAGAAACACATCTCTATACTCCCTTAATAGGGGGTGGTCCTCTAGGTTTGGTCTGTCATCCTCAACGGTGTAATGTCCCTTTCCAAATAGGAGCTCCAGAAGAGGAGGCTTAATGGTCTAAACCGCCCCATTAGACTATAGCCAGGGCCAAAGAGGGGTAAACAGGGTTACTAGAGGTCACTCTAGTCATAGGTGTTATATTCGGAAAGTGACATTGAGCTAAAAGGGGTTAAAAGCACTTTTAAGTCATTATGAGCTAAAAATAGAAGTCAACGGTGAATTAGGGTTTCAACAGTGATTTAGGGTTTTGGAAGTCAACAACGAATTAGGGTTTCAGCATGATTTAGGGTTTTGGAAATCAACAGTGAATTAGGGTTTCAGCATGATTTAGGGTTTTGGAAAGCTATAAAGGAAGGGTCAGTGACCTAATTCATCATTATGCAGATTATGACTTGTCATTGAGGAGAACAGGTGCATCTCATGAGAGATAGTTCAGTGTATTCCAGGAGGAGGGCACCAGTTGGTTGATTTCGGTGTTGAAAGACACACCCTAGTCACCAGGAAGATCATCCAGGTCTTCCATCATTCTTCATTGATACCACAGAGATCCCATATTCTGGGTATTATCTTTTAGTTTCTTATTTGTATTCCGGCTAAGATCCTTTTGTCTTTTGATCTAGATGAGTGTTGTTATTTTATTCAACCACAGTTGCTTATTTATATTCTGGCTAAGATCCTTTGTATGTTGATCTAGTCGAGTATTGTCAGTTATTCAGCCACATTCGGCCATTTTGTAATCCACGGAGATATCATAATACAAACTTTGCAGTCCTTTGTCGTGTTTATTATTTGTATGATCATTTATATGTTGTAAACCTTTGATCCTACACACACATTAGCAGCTTTTCCTAGACTAGCCAAATCAGGAACATTACAGTGGTATCAGAGCTTTAGTCCTGCCAGCCTGTGACTAAAGACAATGAGTGCAGCAAAATACCCAGAGGGCCATGAACACATAGGTGACGAATATGTCACTTACAATAGGCATCAGGAAAGAAGGCATAGGCCTGATTTTCCCCCTTTTCCTCCTAGCTCAGAGGAAGAGGAAGAGGCACACAGAGAAGCAGAGAGAAGGGCAGAGAGTGAGGCTAAGTGCGAGGTAGAAAGGATGCTAGGAGACAGATATGAGTAACCAGAGGGCAATGGCAAGGCCCCCGTATATCCAGAGGCAGCTTTCCTGTAGTTTATCAATGATATGTTAGCTAGTCAACGGATCATGTCTCAGTCCTTGGCACAGGTGGTTGATAGATTGGCTAGAGTGGGCACCCCAGATACACAAGTCCCGCATGTAGCACAGGGGAACTCGGGAGCAGGCAGTAGACCCTAGTCACTCTCTTGCACATACACCTCTGCAAGTAGGATTCCCAAACCCTTGTTTCCTAGTTTCCATAGGGAACCCCCAGTAGCAGCACCGCCACTGATACCACAGAGGCCACCCACTCATGCTAACAACATTACAAAGTATAGGAGGGAGTACGCAGCATTGGTTCATGACTTCCATCAGGACATGACCTTAGTCCAGTACTGTGGACTCAGACTCAGGAACCACCCCAAAGAGCCGCAGAGGGGAGGACCACAACAGCAGTAAGGGCATAATCTTGATTTCATCCAAAAAGTTGGGAAACTCACCATCCCTTCTTTTGACAGATCGTCCAAATACACTGTCAGAGCTTGGGTGCAGAAGCTAGACATGTATTACAAGATCAACTAGATGACTGAGACAGAGGCCATCAGTTTTTCGACCTTACACTTGGAGGGTGAGGCACACGAGTGGTGGTACCATGGACTGGTGACATTGGGTCACAGTTGCATCATCTCCTATATGGATTTTACAGATAGGTTCATGGACGGGTTTGACAAGAAGGATCCCAAGATACACTTCAGGGATCTAGCCCAGTTAAGACAAACCGGCACAGCAGAGGCGTTCATCACAGAGTTTCAGTGAGTAGTTGTGGCAGTGACAGCTATATCAGAGCCCAGGCTGATCATGCTATTCATAGAAGGACTGGCAGAGCCTTTGAAAGGATGGGTGAAGGCATACAGGCCTCCCACTTTGTAGGATGCCATCCTTCGCACTCGAGATTTGGCAGACTTAGTGCCAAAGACTAGAACTTTATCCAAACCATTTTTGCCCCAGAGGGATCGAGATAGGAAGCCATTCCAAAGAGAATGGAAGGGCAAGGAGAAGTTGGATGATGAGACTAGGTGACAGCTTATGAGGAAAAATCTTTGCTTCAGCTGCAGAGATCCTTGGGTCCTAGGCCACAGGTGCATGGGCAAGGGAGAGATTCATTATATTGAGGTAGCAGCAGATAGTGTGGACAGTGAGGAGGAGGAGTAGGAAAGTGGATCCACTAGTTCAGAGGAGGAGTCAGCACCAGCAGAGGAACAACCTTCCCGTAGACCACCGACACCGACAGGAGCCCATCCTCCAGTAGTCCCACAACCACCAGAACAAGCTAACAGGAGGAAACCAGCAAAGCGAGGTGTCATAGCGACCCTTTCTGGTGTTCCCAGGTATGATATCCTCCGTATCAGAGGGATTATCCAGGGGAAATGGGAAATCGCCTTGACAAATTGTGGGGCCACCCACAACTTCATCGACGCTTCACTAGTATCGAGACATTAATATACGGATTAATGTCATGCAAATATACGGATTTAATACATGTCACCATAATCGACATGTATTAAACACTTACATGTATTAAATTCAAACTGTGGGAAATTCAAACTGTGGGAAATTTATATAGGCTTTAAATCGAACCCTAATGAAAGAGTAAATAAAAATTTAATCCAATCGACATGTAAAGGTAAAGCAAATGGGCACATTAATATATGGATTAATGTCATGCAAATATACGGATTTAATACATGTCACCATAATCGACATGTATTAAACACTTACATGTATTAAATTCAAACTATGGGAAATTCAAACTGTGGGAAATGTATACAGGCTTTAAATCGAACCCTAATGAAAGAGTAAATAAAAATTTAATCCAATCGACATGTAAAGGTAAAGCAAATGGGCACATTAATATACGGATTAATGTCATGCAAATATACGGATTTAATACATGTCACCATAATCGACATGTATTAAACACTTACATGTATTAAAT
>JASDQU010100187.1:344499-364189 GCA_032191745.1 Picea mariana
CCAAGGGATTTGCTTATCAATGGAGAGGGAAGGAACTGGCTTATTAAGAGGGCACTGTAACTTCACAAGAGAATTATGTGGACAGTTTGACTATCATAGCAGCAACAATGGAAGGCAGAAAATATTTATCCTGAAATATGTTATGATTTGGATCCCACCATACAAAGTATACCAAGAAGGGCCTCGATACAATCTGTTGAGAGCTTGAAGGATGGATCAACGCTGACCCATGGGTCTTCACCAATACAAACTCTTTTCACAGTCCCTACTTGCCAGTTTCAAATCAGAGGAAACCCCTCCACCATCGCTTTCCAACTAATAGAGTTGGTATTGCTAAGCTTATTCAGTGTTCTGAACCAATCCCAAATTGAAATATTCTTGATGTATTTATATTTTAGCACTTTGTTTCATAGAGATGAGTTGTTTATCATTCTCCATAAAATTTTAGCTGCAAGGGATTTGCATAGCCAATTTAAGTTCTTAATGCACCATCCTCCCAACTCCTTGGGCATTGAATTATGCATCCATTTCATGAGAGAGACACCAGTATCTCTTTTTCCAGCCCATAAGAAATGAAAACACACATTTCTAATTTTTGTAAGAATGCCTTTCAGGATTTTGGAAATAGTGGCCCAGTACACTTGGAATGCTGCGTAGAACTGAATTAAACAGAACTAATATGTCGCCTCTTAATAGCCACCTATGACACCAATTCCTCAATATTGTCTAGATTTTTTTAACCATCCATATCTATAAGCATTTGGTTTCAGGATAAATCCAAGATACCTGAACCCATCATCAACTGCTTGGCAGGAGAAGGGGTTCCTTTCCTTTACCTATTCAAGGGAGACCGTCTGGAGAGCATGGGTATATAAGGTGGATTTAACATTATTGATCTGCATCCCTATGGCCGACCAGAAACCTTCGACAATTTTGATGAGTTAGGAACTCCTGCAACGAACTTGCACCAAATAGAATTAGCTAATCAACAAAAAGAAGGTTTGTCAAATTTTCAGAGGGAGAAATATTGAGTCCTGTGAGCCTCCTTTTCACTTGAGCCTATTTAACCAGCCTGGTTAGACCCTCCACCACAATGAGGAACAAAAAAGGAGAGAAGGGACATCCCAATCCCATTTGGATGAGAGCAAGTTTGATATAACACCAAATGACTCTATCATAAACTTTGGATAGGTCAAGTTTCAGAACCAGGACTAGCAAGTTCTTAGTTTTGATGGAGTGAAGAGCCTCCTCAGTGATAGAAACAATGGCATGAAGGTTTTCTTTGAGTTTATTCACAAATAATTCGAGGTTGATTTAGGTTTCTTTATGTCAATTAGCATGCATAACATATAATTAAGGTTTCATTTTAGTTAATTAGGATTTTTTAATGTCACCCTACAATTTAGTTATGGTTTGTTAGTTAATCATGATTTTTTAGCATATAATTCAGGTTTAATATGTGTGTACTTGGGGTACTTAGGGTTTCATGGCATATAATTAAGATATGTTAAGTTGATTAAGGTTTATGAATGTATTAAGTATGGTATAGTGAAGGTTTCACATAGTTTAGAGTTTCTATTTTAAATTAGAACTTAATTATAGTTTCTTATAGCTAATTAGGACTTAATTGATGTTTCTTAGTTACTAGGTGATCATGCCTTAATTAAGGTTTTTGCAAGAAAATAAGAAAAAAATCAACTATTTTTTTTTAAGATTATTAATAATACTTCCGAACTTATTAACTTTATCGCGCCAACTATGATTTATTCGGAACAACTTTTAAGGGTTTGGAAACCAATGTGAGTTAGTTAACTCACCTTCATACTCTTTTTTGGGTAACTTGCCTAGGGAAAACCCATCGAGCACAAAGATGGTACCTAGGGTAAACCCAGATTGTGAAGGGTACAAGGCTAGTCAACAAAGGGAATTAATCCATTACAATATAAATCGGCTCACTAAGAGCACCATGTCATAAATGTGGGATTCGAACCTAGGTGGGGAGGATAACAACATCCCCACCCAACCATTTGAGCTACACCTACTTACAACTCACCTTCTTAATTATGTGTGTGTGTGTATTTATATCAAGAAAAAGTTAGAATTGCTTCAATTCTCTCATATCTGCCTACAAGGGTAAACCTGTTAATTGTAAACACCCATTGTGCAACTATTCATACCTAGTAAAAGTGTCACTCGTGCAAGACTTTCCTAGTCACCCATACATAATGGTTAGAATCAACCAAGTTGTAGTCAACCAACCAAACCAATTTTACTTCATGTTTGTGTGTGAATTTAGTATAGTATGGGTGGTTGAGAGGAGAAATTGTTTATCTTATCCATTGGGGTTCAAATGTTGCTTGTGACATGTTCACTCTTCATGAGTCAATTGTTGATTGGACTCTTCATGAATTGGTTGTTGATAGAGGTTGACAAGGTACCAATGATCTCATCCTCACTTAAAGGCTTGAGGATAGGACGAATTGTATTACAAGGAAATATCCTAAAGGTTAGACAGATTCTTGGTGTCAAAAAGAATTGTTGAAGCAGCAGTTAAAATGAAGTCATGGGTGGGTAATGAGGAGTCATCATATCACTTAACCATTCTTTTCCAAATTGAATCTAAGTATAAAAAACATCCAACCTCTTTTAAATGTAATCACTCTTGGCTAAATGATGGAGAATTTAGAAAGTTGGTAGAGAAAAAATTGAAGAAGTATGATGGTACAACAGGGGAATCAACAATTACCCAGTTAGTAGAAACCTTAAAAAGAGAAAAGAATTTAGTTGTTGAACAAGCAAGGAAAAAAGATAAAGAAAATCAAAAAGATTTGAAGGAAACTAAGGAAGAAATAGCTAGAATGTTTGAAATTAATTTTGTACTAGTGTTTTCTAAAGAACTCCAAACCTAAGAAGCCTAGAAGAAAAAAAGAAAGATTTGTTGGAAAATGATGAGACAAAGTGGAGAGTAAAGAGAAAAAATATATGGTTGGTTGAAGGTAATGATAACGCCAAGTTTTCTAAAAATTATGCAAAATGGAAAAGAAATGTAAATACAATTTGGGAAATTGTGATGTAAAATGGATCAAAGGTGAAAACTTTTCCTAAAATAGTTGAAGTAGGAAAAATAAATTTTAAATCATTGTTTAAAGAGCCTGAAGGGATAATATAGTAGAAATTATGAAGGTAGTAAGATTGTTTCTATGGATTATTGATGATAAAATGAATGAGGACGTGGAAGCAAAAACCTCTAAGGAAGAGCTAAATGTAATGCTAAATTCATTCAAGAAGGCCAAAAGTCCAAGTCTGAATGGATGGATAGTTGAATTTGCTTGAGATTTTATGAGATGATGGAGGAAGAGTCGCTAAGAGTTATGGAAGAATCTAAAGTCTTTGAAAAAAAAATCTAGATGTTCTAAATTCTACTTTTATAGCCTTAATCGAACCAAAATAGAATGATCCAAGCCCTTTTAAAGATTTCAAGCCTATTTCAGTATATGTAACTTAATCTACAAACTCATTTTGAATATTATAGCAAACATGATGAAACTAATATTATCAGGTGTCATCTCAAAATAATGGTTTGGTTTTTTATTCAACAAGGAGATTCATGACACAATCAACATAGCTAAAGAGAGCATGCACTCTATAAAGATGGACAAAACCCCAACAATTGTAATAAAAATAGATCTTGCAAAAGCATATGATAAGGTAAATTGGCTCTATCTCAAGTAGTTGTCGATTCAAATAGGCATGCCTATTCAAACAATGACTTGGATAATGGGATATTTTTCATCAAATTCTTGTGTGCTCCTCCTTAATGACTTTCATCAAGGTCCTTTAATGCCTCAAGGTGACTCATGTTGATGATTACAGCTTCGTGAGACATCCTCCAAGACATAGATTGAGTGAGTTGGCCTGTGAGAGAGCCCATGAGTTGGGTGTGCCCATGAGATGGGCGTGTCGTTCCTCTCTAAGACTAAGATGAAACGATATGTGCCCATGTGTGGGGTGACTATGCCCATGAGATGGGTGTGTCGATGTGTATGCCCCTGTGTGGGGTAAGGATGCCCATGAGATGGGTGTGTCATTTGAGATGAAACAATGTGTACCCCTATGAGGGGTGAAGGTGCCCATGTGATGGGTGTATCGTTCTCCTCTTTGTAGAGAGTTGAGACGATGTGGTACTCCAAATGATTCTCCTGTGAGACTCAGTGAGATAGATATATGTTGAGTGGGACGTCCCTGTGGTTGAGCTCAGGTGGAGGTGCCCCTAGTGTCTGAGCACTAGTGGGTGTGTGAGATCCCTTGCTATATTGTCTAAGAGTAAGATTTACCTGTAACCCTAATTGTGATGTAAAGGGTACAGGTCCGCCCCCATCATAAAGTAAAAGATAATTAATATTGTAATTATTAATTATATTCTGAGTTATTGAGGTTGGCCATGTTGTCCCAATAGACACCAATTTTGATGTGTCCAGTCTAATATAAATAAAGGTGATTTCCCCATTGAGGAAACACACAACACACATGTGATTTTGGAAATTTCAACATGTACATATTATAGGGTTGAAGTGTGCACCTCTCTTGGGCGCTAGCTTCTTGGTTTTGGAGAGCACCCTTTTGTGTGCTAGGTCTATGGTGTGGGAGGTGTTTCTCTTGAGAATATAGAAAAGGATTCATGGGTTTTCTTCCCTTTTTGAGAAGGGTTTCCAAGGATATTTCTTGTGTTCTTGTGCATGGTATTTATTCTTGTGATCTTGGTTATTGCAGCAATTGTTAATGGTGTAGTTGCATTTGTTTATGGTTCAAGTAAATGCTAAAATTGAAATAAACTTCATGCTTGAGCCTAGCATAGTGAAAATTCAACAACTCCAACAAGGATGCCCATTTTCTCCCTCTTTGTTCTTATTAGTAGTTGAGGGGTTGAGCATATCAATTTTTAATGCAAATAGAGGGGCTAATTAAGGGTATTAGGATAGAAAGCTCTGGTAATATCACTCATCTAATGTTTGTCAATAATATCATTCCTTTTGGTTTGGGTATTATTCTTGAGAAGTCAAACTTCAAAAATATCTTATAGATTTATTATAAAGCAATTGGCATGAAGGTAAATATGCAAAAATCATCAATGTTTTTCAATGGAAAGGAAAATAGCCCAAATTTTCCCCATTAAAATGGGTCCTCTTGATAAAGGAGTTAATTATTTGGGTTTTCAATTAAAATGAAATGATTATATATTCTCAGACTGGTCATGGTTGTAAAAAAGGATAGAATATAGAGTCATTAATTGGTGTTATAGATCAATGTCTAATTAGGGTATGTTGTCACACGTTAAATCTATTATGTAAAGCATTCCAATATATTGGATGTCAATAGCACATATTCTGAAAGGAATGTTGAATAAAATTAGAAGAAAATGCTTTTGTTTTCTATGGATGGGAAAGCAAGAAAAAGATGGGATTCCTTTGGTAAAATGGTCTAAATTAGATAATCAAAATGAGGCAAGAAGATAAGCATTGAAGAACATTTATATCTTCACTCAAGCTCTAGGATCCTACCATTATTCATTATGATAACCACGGTTGTGTGAAGCTCTATGAGAACCATGTGTTTCATGATAGATCGAAACACAGTGAGATAAAATATCATTATATCAGAGACATGGTGTAGAGGAAAGTAGTACACGTCCAGTACCTTCCTACACATGAGCAAATTGCATATATCTTCACGAAACTGCTTGCCAAGACAAAGTTCGAGTACTTTCGTGAGAGACTTGGCCTGGTGTAGAATGCCTCCCTAGCTGAGAGGGAGTGTTGATGATTAAAACTTTGTAAGACATCCTCCAGGACACAAACTTAGTGAGTCGGCCTGTGAGAGATCCCATGAGTTGGGTGTGCCCATGAGATGGGTGTGTTGTTCCTCTCTAATACATAGATGAAATGATGTGTGCCCCTATGTGGAGTGAGGATTCCCATGAGATGGGTGTATCGTTCGAGATGAAATAATGTGTACCCCTGTGAGGAGTGAAGGTGCCCATGTGATGGGTTTATCGTTCTCCTCTGTGTAGAGAGTTGAGACGATGTGGTACTCCAAATGATTCTCTTGTGAGACTCAATGAAATAGAGATCTGTTGAGTAGGACGTCCATGTGGCTGAGCATAGGTGGACTTTCCCCTAGTGGCTGAGCACTATTGGGTGTGTGATATCCCTTGATATATCATCTAAGAGTAAGATTTACCTGTAACCCTAATTGTGATGTAAAGGGTGCAGGCCAGCCCCATCATAAAGTGAAAGATAATTAATATTGTAATTATTAATTATATTTTGATTTATTGAGGTCGGCCCTGTTGTGCCAATAGACACCACTTTTGATGTGTCCAATCTAGTATAAATAAAGGTGATTTCCCCATTGAGGAAACACACAACACAAATGTGATTTTGAAAATTTCAGCAAGTACATATTCTAGGACTGAAGTGCGCACCTCTCTTGGGCACTAGCTTCTTGGCTTTGGAGAGCACCCTTTTGTGTGCTAGGTCCATGGTGTGGGAGGTCTTTCTCTTGCGAATATAGAAAAGGATTTTTGGGTTTTCTTCCCTTGTTGAGAAGGGTTTCCCAAGATATTTCTTGTGTTCTTATGCATGGTAGTTCTTCTTGTGATCTTGGTTATTGCAGCAATTGTTAATGGTGTAGTTGCATTTGTTTATGGTTCAAGTAAATACTAAAATTGAAATAAACTTCATCCTTGAGCCTAGCATAGTGAAAATTCAACATGGTTTCATAGAATAGGTATTGAAGAACCCATTGCACAATCTTCAAGCAATTCGTCCTCCTCTTTTGCAAAATCGTACGGCCCTCCTAGGGTTCCCAAAAAATCTGTACGGTCGTCTCCTTTTGAGTAATTTCAGCACCTTAAACTTAGACGTTTGGGATAAAAATTATATAGGAGTGTACGGCCTCCTTCAGTGCACCTCCATCAAAGATTTCAATTCTGAGAGTTTTTTATTTTTGGCCCTAGGGTTTTGCAATTTTCTCAAGAAAATTCAGATTTAGGGTTTCTGCAGCTCATTGAAGGAGATTTTCAGCTCACCAGTGTTCTTTTGAATTTCAAAGATTATTTTTGGCAATCATAAGCCCAACGAAACCTAAAATTGCTAGCCTAGACTAACCGTTAGGTTTCCTAGCCCAGTTATAAGGGTTTGTGAAGAATCTAAAAATATGATGAACAGAACTATGATGGAAGATAAGCTTGTTGGATCAAGCAAATTCAGTTCTGGGAATCCAAGACTTCAGAGATATGAAGACATCAAAGATGAATTCTTCCTCTTCATATCAGCACTCTCAGGTATGCACTTGTATATATTATTTGTATCATTTTCATGAGGGTACTTGCAGGAGGAAGGAACCTTTGTTGCAATCATGGATACAGAGGGATCTCAATGTATTCAGAGGAACAACACATTGGAAGTGAAGACTCTGGGTTTGATTGTTTTAATTATCATGCCTCTAACCTACATTTATAAGTTTGCTACATTACAAGTAGGCGTTGTAGCTGTGACAACAATCCTTAAATTGTTTTGATTCTAGAGATGTACTCATTATTCTCCTCTAGGAGATATTCTTGTCTTGTTTCTTTTATCTTGTTTTCTTGTTCTAGGCAGGTTAACAACAAAGGAATATGTTTATCCTTCAGACTTCAAAGGGAGTCAAAATTATTTGATAAGGAGGAAGAACAGAACCATCATCAAGGCAACCAAAGTGATGATACATGATCAGAGTTTACCTATGACTCTGATGAACCCTGAGATTGGACGTTGGGGATAAAAATTATATAGGAGTGTACGGCCTCCTTCAGCACATCTCTAGCAAAGATTGCAATTTCCAAAAAAAAAAAAATTTGGCCCTAGGGTTTCGCAATTTTCTGCAGAAAATTCAGATTTAGGGTTTATGCAGCTCAATGAAGGATATTTTCAGCTCACCAGTGTTATTTTGACTTTCAAGGCTTATTTTTGGCAATCATAAGCCCAACGAAACCTAAAATTGTTAGCCTAGCCTAGCCATTAGGTTTCCTATCCCAGTTGGTAAGGGTTTGTGAAGAATCTGAAAATATGATGAACAAAACTATGATGGAAGATAAGCTTTTTGGATCAAGCATATTCAGTTCTGGGAAGCCAAGACTTCAGAGAGATGAAGACATCAAAGATGAATCCTTCCTCTTCATATCATCACTCTCAGGTATGCACTTGTATATATTATTTGTATCATTTTCATGAGGGTACTTGCAGGAGGAAGGAACCTTTGTTGCATTCGTGGATATAGAGGGGTCTGAATGTATTCAGAGGAACAACACACTAGAAGTGAAGAATCCAGGTTTGATTGTTTTAATTATCATGCCTCTAAACTACATTTCTAAGTTTGCTACATTTCAAGTAGGCATTGTAGCTGTGACAACAATCCTTAAATTGTTTTGATTCTAGAGGTGTACTCATTATTCTCCTCTAGGAGATATTCTTGTCTTGTTTCTTTTATCTTGTTTTCTTGTTCTAGGAAGGTTAACAACAAAGGAATATGTTTATCCTTCAGACTTCAAAAGGAGTCGATTGAAACCAAGGGAGTCAAAACTATTTGATAAGGAGGAAGAATAGAACCATCATCGAGGAAACCAAAGCGATGATACATGATCAGAGTCTATCTATGACTCTGTGGGAAGAAGAAAGCATGACAACAGTATATTTTCAGAACAGGAGTCCTCACCATATTTTGAATAACATAACTCTCGAAGAAGCCTTGACTGGAGTGAAACTTGATATTGGACACTTAAGGATATTTGGGTGCCCAGTATATTTTCATGTACCCAAAGAGAAGAGGTCCAAGCTAGACCCTTCAAGGAGAAAGGGTACATTTGTGGGATACAGTGAATATTCGAAGGCATGTCGGATCTACATCCCTGGTCAAAGATATATTGAGGCAAGAAGATATGTTATCTTTGAAGAAGAGATAGCATTTCAAATATCCAGAGAATCTTAGATGGAGAACCTTCTCCCCCTTCAACAATTCAAAGGGAGACAACCATTATTCCAGTTGATCATGTTGCTCCACTTGATGTTCCTAGAGACATTACAGTAGGCCATAAAAGGCCTTCCTGGGCTTGAAAAACTCTGCAAGAGGCAGAGGTCCATGAAGCTCCTCAAGGCACATCCCAAGAGAGCAAGAGACCAAAGATATTTTCGAGCTACTTTTTATCCATGAGCCACATCAATGATTCTGAGCCTTCTTGTCATGGAGAAGTGACAGGTCAGCAGGTATGGTAAGATGCTATGACAGAAGAATATCATTCCATCTTGAAGAATGATGTATGGGATATTGTTTTGAGATCAGAAGGGAAGTTTTTAGTGACTTCCAAGTGGATCTATAATATCAAGCATGCAGTTGATGGAAGTGTCGAGAAATACAAAGCGATATCGATCCACATTTATACTGAGAGTTGATTGGATCATTGATGTATCTAGTTAACACCAAACCTGATATATGTTATGCAGTGAATGTATTTAGTCAGTTCATGAGTCAACTGAGATAGACTCACTAGATAGCGGAAAAACATGTATTGAGATATATACAAGGCACGGTTGGATATGGCCCGAGATATGCCTCCAGTGTAGACTTGAGTTTGCAGGGATATGTCGATGCAGATTGGGCAGGGAGCGCAGTGGACCGGAAGAGTACATATGGTTGTTGTTTTACCTTGGGTTCTACCATGGTTTTTTGGTGTAGTAGGAAACAGAGATCTGTGGCCTTGAGTACCGCAAAAGCAGAGTATATAGCATTGAGTGTGGCTTCGCAAGCTCTTGATAGATTTGTTTGATCATGAGATGGATCTTACCATTATTCATTGTGATAAACAAAGTTGTGTGAAGCTCTATGAGAACCTTGAGTTTCACGATAGATCGAAACACATTTAGATAAAATATCATTATAGCATAGACATGGTGCAGAGGAAAGCAGTACACGTGCAGTACCTTCCTACACATGAGCATATTACAGATATCTTCACCAAACCGCTTGCCAAGACAAAGTTCGAGTACTTCTGTGAGAGACTTGGCCCGGTGGAGAATGCCTCCCTAGCTGAGTGGGAGTGTTGATGATTACAGCTTCATGAGAGATCCTCCAAGACACAAACTGAGTGAGTCGACCTATGAGAGAGCCCATGAGTTGGGTGTGCCCATGAGATGGGTGTGTCGTTCCTCTCTGATACTGAGATGAAATGATGTGTGCCCCTATGTGGGGTGAGGATTCCCATGAGATGGGTCTGTCGATATGTATGCCCCTATGTGGGGTCAGGATGCCCATGAGATGGGTGTGTCATTTGAGATGAAATGATGTGTACCCTTTTCAAGGGTGAAGGTGCCCATGTTATGGGTGTATCGTTCTCCTTTATGTAAAGAGTTGAGACGATGTGGTACTCCAGATGATTCTCTTGTGAGACTCGGTGAGATAGAGATCTATTGAGTAGGTGTTGGGCACAAGCCCAGTTTGGGGAAAATTCACGATGTGGAGGAAAAATAGCTAGCAGAAAGGCATGCGAAGCACATGTGCAAGAAGATGGGAAAGAAAAACAGTTGGCAGGAAAAGCAGTGGATGAAAGGAAAATGCACATGCAGAGGATAAAAGTGTGCAAGGATAGCATGCAAGAAGATCTAATTAGGTTAGGGTTTTGGTAAGAGGATGTAATGGATGATGAGCCAAAAATAGATATAAATAGACACCTAGGAGGTCTATGGGGAGCTAATGATTGTGTGTTACTCGGGTGAGATAGAGTAGCAGGTCTGTAACACGACCATAATTTGATACATTTTTGTAAGTTGTTGAGCTATGGGAGAGAAAAGTAACTAGACCTTTAGGGTTAGATCGTGGGTTGAGGAGCTTGGTGTGATCTAGCCAGCCTCGTAAAGGTCGAGGAGTTTGTTTTGTGAACGTATTAACGGAGTTGTAGTGCTTGTGGCACCATATATGACAGAACCATAATAAAAGAGCTTAAGAGACAAATCTTTGTGGACGTAGCCCAGGAGGGGGTGAACAACGGTAAATAATTTATTATGTGGAATGTTTATTGTTTATGTATTTGCTGACAATGGTTAGACCTTAGATGAATGTCTTGATGAAGTAGTTAGATCTATTGATTTACATGCATGAATAAAGAACGACAGAATAGCTAAGATAGATTAATGATATAGTAATTGACTGAATATCACATAGCACAGTCCCAGATCCCCACTCATTCCGCAGCTACAAGCACCTAAGCGTTGCAGCCACCCATAGAACTATCTTGGGTGAGACTGCACAGTGCACTCTGTGTACTGTGTTGCCTTCTGGTTTACCAGGAGGGCCGATATTTTTAGAGGCTTTGTTGGATCCCTAGTAGACTTGAACTTGGGTCAATCATGTTAAAGGTATAACTCAAATAAGAAACCAACAAATGGTTATGTTGCCGGTTGGAACAGCATAGGATTGAGTGGATGGGATATGTTGAAGATCTGTTAAAAGAATGTGAGATCTCTAGAAGGCGTATCAAAATAATACTGAATCGGACGATAAGAAGGTGAGAGAATGTGTCGATAGAAGGGGATGATGAGACCGTGGAATCCCACAAAAGCAGAGATTGAAATATGGTTGAAGACAAAGGAGCTGGAGTTTGTGCAGAAAGATAACAAAAACCCTTTAGTAACACCGCGCAAATATATTGAGAAACATGTGTTTACTGATTTGCATGAAGTCTTCTTCTGTGATTTTCCACACTTATTATAGGAGTGGATATTGAGGTTTAAGGATAACCACGCAACAAATTGGATCTAACAGTTAGAGTGGACCCCAGTTTAGATCACACAGTTACATTAGGTGAATAACAAATTCACCCGCGCAGTAGATTTTTGGATCGACAGTATTGTAGCAGGATTTATAACAGAATTTGCGGTAGATACTGTGAAGTCATACAGCACAGCAGAGCAAGAGTTTCTATGAGGGCCTCAAGGAAGGTATATTAGATCGTTGTATACTTCAATTAAGATATTTCTCTATAATAAATGTGTAATGACAATGGAGTCAGACAGCTAAAATTCCATGTGTGCATGGGGGAAGGGGGGAAGAACTAACAGAAAAAGGAGAAGTGGATAAAGGAAAGAAGGAGGAAGCCTTGGACCCAATCATGATGGATGACGAATAGATCAATCGGATCATGGAAACAGCTAGAAAGATGTGCAATAGAGTACCCTACCAATACAAGGTGAACACAAAGAAGAGAGCCATAGCTGCGAGGGAAGGCTTGGCAAGTGATGAAGAGGAGGTAGAGGATCTTCGGGCTATGGAGAAAATTGAGGAAATCATGCACATGACATATGAGAGGAAGACGATAGGTCCAAGAGAGGGAAGAGAAGGAAGAAATCCTATCCATATCAATGTCAGTGTGGAACCCATAAACCCATGTGCGACTAATACACCAAAAAGAACACCACCATTTAGACAACCGAATTTTGGGAGAAGGAAGACATCCGGAAGTACATCTACACAAGGAACAACAATTGGGGGAGCCATTTTAGGAATCATTAGTCAAGTATATACATCGTGTGGAGGTAGTAGTTCAGCATTCAGGATGGCAAGACATGATCCCACCATTCGGTTACCAGAATTTCGAGGAGAGGCAGCAAAAGACCCTGAGAAACACTTGTTTATTTGTGCAAAGATTTGGGAAGCAAAAAAGATCACTGATGAAGACACTAAACTTGCGTAGCTAGCTATCACGCTAAGAGACTGCGCACTAGACTGGTACATGAGATCTAGATGTAAACAGTGCACCCAGGACGACAAGGACACTGACAGACATTAAGAAAATATTGATTAACAAGTTCCAAAAGACAAGCTAAGAGGATCAATAAATGAATGAGATGTTATAAATCCGACAGAAACCAGGAGAATCTGTCTGAGAAATTGACTAGCGATTTAAACGTCTGAAAGGGAAATTGAGGTATGCCATGACTGACATGTAGCATAGGCATATGTTTGTGAATTCTTGGTTACCACACCTGAAATACCCATTCAGACAATAGAAATTCCAATCTCAAGCAAAGTCTCTACAAGAAGCCTTGCAAATGGAAAAGAATCAGTACCACAAGACAGATCCAGCTATAGAGGAGTTGAAGGAGGATCTGAAGAATATTACCTTTCAACTCAATCAGAATAAGAGCAAGGACAAGCGTGAAGTTGTTTGGTGTACCACATGTAGAATAAAAGGGCACCATAAGAATGAATGTCCAACATTCATGCAGTATATGGTAACAGGGATGCCAAATCCATTGCCAACAGGAGGACCCTGGTGTGAAATTTGCAAGACACACGGGCATGATCCATATCATTGTCCTAATGATGCAGAAATACCAAACAGTACCAAAGAATGCATAGTTCACTTTTTGCAAGTCAGTAGGCCACGATGACAAAGACTGCAAAACCATGGATCTAATGAGGGAAAGGACGTCAGACACATATAAGGTGCAAGCCGAAATGATGACAGGGCAAGTTGCACCTCAATTTAATCAGGCACCACCACAGTATAATACTATGTCGCAGCATTATAACAACGCACAGCCCTAGTATAACATTGCGCAGCCACGGTATAACCCTGCGTAGTATAATCAGGTACCTCAATACAATACAGCGCGTGGAGATCAGGTTGGGTACAGAGGAGGAGGAAGAGGCAGAGGAGGCTTTGGAAGCGGAAGAGGTCAAGTAGTGTGCCATAAATTCCAACAACTAGGGCACTATGCAAGATAATTCCCTCTACCAACCGCGACATGCATGTATTTTCACACAGCAGATCACGACACAGAGGATTGCACAACATTGTTGGGGAAGATACAGGAGAAACGGAATCAGAACAATCAAAACGTACAGTGGATATCTATAGAAGCTAGAGAATCTGGCAGGAACATCAACATAGTGATGCGCGGAGGTGCTAAAATAGGCAATGATGTGGATAAACAGGAACTAGTACAACACCAGTGGATTAAGAAAAACACCGAGCCACCCAAGCGATTTGATGCAGAAAAGGAGAAGGAGACCATTAAGGAGGCCAGACAAGAATTTCTCAAGAAGAATGTTGCATCTACATCTACCATGCAGCATACCCAAGACATCCCAACGTATGAAATATCATCAGCATTGGACCATACCAGTGAAGTCCACCCGGGAAACCAAGTAAGTTGTATTAAAACTTTCCTGCAATCACGTATTCAATTATTTAAGGATCCATCATATGTTATAATATTACAAAATCTGTTAGATAAATGTACCACAAACTCTAAGGGAAAGTTAGAACAGAGGATAGTCAATCACCTTCATGCCATAAGGAGAACCAGCAAAGAATTTAGATTGAATGCCAACATTGGAGATTTCAACATGGGCAATGTGATATTAGATCTGGCATCTGAAGTGAATGTATTACCCAAAAAGACATGGCAATGCATGGGAGAACCTACCTTAGGCTACTCGTCAATCCAACTAAAGTTAGCAAACCAACACATAGTTCTACCAATAGGGAGGCCAAAAGGAGTGATAGTAGATCTGGATGGAGTGCTCACTAAGGCAAACTTCAAAGTGATCGAAATTGTGGACGACACAACACCATATCTAGCCTTACTAGGATTGGATTGGGAGTTTGAAAATCGAGTGATAATCAACTTGAAGACCAGGAAGATGACATTTGAATCAAAAGAATACAAGGTTATTGCACCTCTAGATCCATCAAAATCCGAAATATTTGTGGAACCAACATGTCTAGACCTGGAAGAAATTAACCAGCTATACCAGACCACTGCACGCACCGAAGATTACATTAATCCAATTGTCGATGGTTTCCTTAGCTGAAGAAGTATCACATCATATTCTTCCAACTCAGACATTGTTCTGGAGAATTGGCAGCAACACCTACATGAGGTCTCAACCAGAAGATGTGCCCGAATAGATCGCGCAGTAAGGTGGGTTGGGACAAAAGTCAGAGAACCTCCAAGTTTCTATGGAATCAACGACTTGGAAGAATTCCTAACGAGATATGAGGATGAAGTATCAGATAGTAAGAGATTGTTAGCTCTCGATATCAGACTTAAGGATACACTTGCAAGATGATGGGGCGCACACAAAGAAACAATCAAGGATTGGTACCAATGTAAGCGGTTATTGCACATCAAGTTTGGTGCAGAACAAAGAAGCTACCAATAGCATAAATATGATGGACATCGGGCACCAGCAGAACACTTGGAGAATTGTATATCACTGTGGAAAATGAAACCCCCATAAGAATGGCCTCATCATTTTGTACACACATTAGAGGGCATCCCAGAAAAATGGTATACAGACCAAGAACTGCATAGAGGAACTACGAGTTGGCTAGTACTACAGCAGAACTTTACAGTCACTTTATCATTTGAGCATGAGAACCCCAACATAGACACAACCCTTAAACAAATAAGAGGGGTGATATTCATTAAGGAACCAGAATTTGAACTCATAACAAAATAACAATAGCATAACAGACAGACAGTGAAAGAACTGATGTCATGCTACCATGTGTAGGAAGAAGTACTAGATGAAGACGATCCGCGCGATATTTAGATTGAATAAGTTGAAGGAGAAATAGAAGTGGAAGGTCCACCTATAGAATTAGAAGTAATTTTTGTGCCAATTAAGGTGAAGAAATTCAACATTGGGACAGTTGAGAATCCCAAAATCACCAACATTGGAGACTACTAGGACAAGAAAATAGTGGACATGATAATAGAATTACTGCGTGAGTACAGTGACATGTTCCCAACGACATTTACCAAAATGAAGGGCATTGTAGGAGAACTTGGAGAGATGAATATCCCTCTCAAACCGGAGGCAAGACCTATCAGACAGAGGCCTTACAGATTGAACCCCATTAAAAGGAGAAGGTAAGAGCATAAATTGACAGAATGATGGAAGCATGAATCATAGAACCAGTAGAAGAATTAGAATAGATAAGCCTCATGGTAGCTCAAGAGAAAAAGAAAGGAGGCATAAGAATTTGTTTAGATCTGAGAAAGCTCAATGATGCTTGCCTACATGACCCCTTCCCTACACCCTTTACAGATGAAGTCCTAGAAAATGTGGGAGGCCAGGAAGCATACTCATTCACTGATGGATTCTCAGGATACCACCAAATCAAGATAGCACCAGAAGATCGACACAAGACTACCTTTGCAACAGAATGGGGATCCTACCAGTACACATTCATGCCTTTTGGACTGAAAATTGCACCAACAATTTTCTCCAGAGTAGTCATTGTTGCCTTCAAAGAATTCATCCATCAGTTTCTAGAGGTATATTTGGATGATTGGACAGTGTACAGCCTGTTGAAGGATCATGTAGAGGTGTTGAGGCTGATGTTAGAAAGATGCAAGCAATGCCAAATATCCTTGAACATTAAGAAATGTATATTTGGAACACCCTTCGAAATTCTATTGGGTCACATAGTATGCAAACAAGGTTTGATCGTGGATCCTGCAAAGATTGTAGTAATTGTGAACTTACCACCACCGAAATCAATGTGTCAGCTACAGGCCACATTGGGACATGCAGGATATTACAGAAAAATTATCAAGCGGTATGTGCAAATCACTGCATTGATAGATAAATTGCTCAAGAAGGATACTAAATTCCAGTGGAATGAGAGTTGTCAGCAAGGATTGGACACCCTGAAGGAGAAGATGGTCACAACACCCATCTTAGTCTTTCCATATTGGGAGAATAAATTCCATGTGCATGTAGATGCATCATCCATAGCCCTGGGATCTATTATCGCGCAACCATGAGCAAGGGATTTGGACCATCCCATAGCATTTGCAAGCAGAAAATTGTTAGATGTTGAGCAGAACTACAACACTACAGAGCAAGAAGGTCTAGCAATGGTGTATGCACTTCAAAATTTCAGGCATTACCTACTTGGAAAATGTTTTAAGATGTTTACAGATCATTCATACCTTAAGTACCTAGTCAACAAGCCAGTGTTGGGGGGGGAATTTGTCGATGGTTACTTTTATTTCAAGAATCTGACTTTGAATTCATAATGAAACCAGGGAAGCTGAACACGGGACCTGATCACTTGTGGAGGGTCACCAATGGCGAGGAGCCTACAAAATTAGAGGATACCTTCCTTGATGCACAGTTATTTTCAGTTCAGGTTGTGGATGACTATTTTGCTGACATTATTGAGTATTTAAGTACAGGGACTGCACCATTGGAATTTAACACCGCGCAGAGTAAGAATCTGGTTGTCTGAGCATCTGACTACCAATTTATCGTAGGGTACTTATATAAAATAGGAGCAAACAGCATCTTGAGAAGGTGCGTGTTGGAACAAGAAATTCCTAGGATAGTGGCAGAATCCCATGAAGGAATAGCTGGAGGACACTATGTAGGAAAAGCTACCACAAAAAAGGTACTGCACGCAAGATTATGGTGGTCAACTATTCATCGAGATGCAAAGGAATATTTTCAACAATGCGATGTTTGTCAAAGGGTTGGAAAACCAAACAGACGGTATGAGATTCCCTTACACCCACAAGTAACACTACAAGTGTTTGAAAAATGGGCTATCGATTTTTTTGGGCCAATTCACCCACCCACAAGAATATCAGGTGCACAATACATCATCACTGTGATGGAATACCTTTCAAGATGGGCAGAGGCACCACCAGTTAAAGATTACAGCACAGAGACAACAGCACACTTCCTGTTTGAACATGTGCTCACCAGATTTGGATGTCCAAGGATCATGATGAGTGACCAATGCACTCACTTTATCAACAGCACTATCATATCTCTAACTGAAGAATTTGAGGTCTACCATCAAAAAATTACGCCATATCATCCTCAAGAAAATGGCACAATGGAAGCCTTCAACAAGATTCTAGAGAATGCCCTAACCAAGATTTGCAATGTCAGTAAGGATGACTCGGATTCAAAGATACCAGCAGTATTATGGGCATATAGAAATACCTATAAAAAGCTGACAGGGTAGACACCATTTAGATTGGTGTATGGACAAGAAGCAGTGGTGCCATTAGAATTATTCGTACCAAGTTTGTGTGTCGCAGCAATTACCAACATGACAGAGCGAGGCGCAGTACAAGAAAGGTTAAGTCAGTTGATGAGCATGGAAGAAGATATGATTCTATTAGGCTTTCACCAAGAAGTACAAAATTCAAGGGACAAATCTTGGCATGACCGACATATCAAGAGAAAAATTTTCAAGGAAGGAGACCTAGTCCTACTGTATGACAGCAATTTTTTTCAACATCCATGAAAGTTTAGAATGCATTGGTTGGGACCATATGAGGTCAAGACTGTCACAGACGAAAGAGTTGTACAGTTGAAATATTTGGAAGGAATAGCATGATCAATGGGAGTTGACTGAAGTTGTACAAGGACAGTCGACCAGCCGCAACTTGAAATTTACTATGAAGTAGTTACAAAAAAAAAACTACGTGCACAGGTGAGCAAATCAGTATGACGAAAATGAAAAGAGTCTGCGCGCACAAGTCATTGAGTCAGTGCAACGAAATAAGAATATTGCTCCAGAAGAAAAGCGTATAGAATCCAAGGACTCTGCGTGCTCAAAAATCCTAGCGCGCCATAAAAAGGACCAACGGTCGGACAACGTGAAAAATCAGAAAATGACGACTGTGGAATTCAAGTGCC
The DNA here is from genome assembly GCA_032191745.1 of Picea mariana. Taxonomy (NCBI): domain Eukaryota; kingdom Viridiplantae; phylum Streptophyta; class Pinopsida; order Pinales; family Pinaceae; genus Picea; species Picea mariana. Next base: position 363,259 of record JASDQU010100187.1, read on the forward strand.
AACTAGCGGTGGTTGTTGAAACTGCGAAAAAAAAATGACAGTTTGTACACAGAGGTAACGAACTTAATGCGATGAAAAGGGAAAAGTTTGAAAACATGACGCAAAGGACAAAAGTTAACATGTACAATGGTACAATGCGCAGGACACACCGCCAAAAGTGAAAAAGGGACAACTATCAGTGCGGAACAGTTGTCACTTCACCGTCCTGCTATAAAGTCGGGAAAAAGGGGGGAAAATAAAATCAGTGTGTCAATTGCTAAGGAGAACATGGCAGAGCTGAGTGAAAGAGTGATAGAGCGATAATTTGACCAAGCATTCATCGAGTTCGCATATTTATAGCCTAGACCTCGTCACAATGTCACCACCCCGAGTTGGAGAGTCGGGCAGGGCCAGCAAGAACACGCGAAGTACTACTCGCGCGACAGACACAAGGGAGAAAGTGGTACCCATAGTGGTGGATGTGGATGAACTCCACACACCAGAGTATGAAACAAACCTAGTGACGATAGAGGAGGAACAAAACCCAGCGCAGGAGGTCGGGTAGATGGAGGAGGACCTGGAAAGAACTGAGTCCAATACCTCGAGGGGAAAAGGGCCATGACAGACCGAGCAGGTCATGGGTTCAACACCACAGAGCCACGAACTAGAGGTAGGACAGGAAGAAGTACACGAGGTTGTACCAGAGGTGGGGGTCTCATCCCCACAAGCCAAACGGAAGGGCCAAGCTGAGAGCAGCATGCACGGAGGGTCACAGCCACAGTGATCCGGATTATTTTCGGCACGAAATGAGAGCAGAGATATAATAAAGAAATGCAAAAAGATATCGTAGATATCAAATAATATAATAGAAATGTATTAGAGATGCAACCATAAACACAGATATACAGTAATACATGATTTCTATTAATGAAATAAATGTACAGAGACTGTA
>JASDQU010100187.1:364262-383100 GCA_032191745.1 Picea mariana
TACAATAAACAGGAATGTCAAAAACCCTAGATATCCAAAAACCTAACCCTAGGAGATGAAGCGCCAAAAGTCATGTGGGCCCCGTTTGGGTAAGTTAGTACATCAACTTCCCGGGGTCATAACATTTGCATACGATCTTCGTTTTAGGCGTATGATAGCACGTTGGAAAGATATCGTCAAGGAGATTCATTTTTGGGTCTCATTGATGCCTTTGGATATCATTGAGAAGCTCTATCTCTAAAAGAATTCACTTAGGCCCTCAAAATAGCCCTGGAAGTTAAAAACTGCTAAAAATAGTAAATTACCAAAATTGCTAGAAAATTGTTTTGAGCCAGTTGGAAAAGGTGGGTGGCCACCCATATCCACCTGGATCAATCTTACCCCCTTAGGAATCAATGGTCTCCATTGCGTTGATTTCCCAAGGGAGAGGGAAAATCATTTTCTGAATCTTCATCTTGAGGAGTTGCTTGCCTTGTTGGAGAAGCTGTGTTGCTTAGCTTGTTGAAGGTTGTCGCGAACATGTGGCTGGAAGAGTTGGACCTTTTTAGCCAGTCTAGATACATGAGATGCCTGTGTGTAGAAGGAATATTTTTTCTTTGTTGCAACCTTGTCGACCTGCTTCTGTTGGATAGAAGGTGCTTGGGGAGAGCTTGTAGTGGTTGCAATGTCCTTTTGTTCCCCTTTTGAACAGATTGTGAAGAAGTTGAATTTTGCAGTATGAGATACTACCTTGAGGCATTGTTTAGGTTGAACTACCTCCGGTAGTCTGTAGAGATGACCCCCCAAAGTAACAATGACACTACGGGGTCGAGACTCATAAACAGCATAGTGTCTCCACATATATGGTTGGCCCAAGAGGATATCACAGACGTCCAGTGGGGCAACATCACATAATAACTCATCCTTGAAGGGTTGGATGTTGTATGATAATCGGCACTGTTGGATGACACGGAGATCTCGTCCTTGGCGAAGCCACCCGATGTTGTATGGTTGCGGGTGTGGTGTTGTCAACAATCCCAACAGTTTGACGACCTCTACTGAGATGAGGTTCTTTTGGATTTCACTATCAATAATAAAATGCAGCAGGGTCCCCTTCACCCACATTTGTGAATGAAAAAGGCGCTCCCCCTCTTCAGGATATGTTGGTTCTTCTAGTTGAATTGTTGCGGTCGCGAAAATAGCAGTGGGGTCTGCATCAATGATCTGTCCTTTTCTGGTGTCCTTCTTTGTCTTCCCGTGAACCTTCTTTTCTTGTGGCTTGGACTAGTTTTCGGGAGACTATTTGTTAGGGTCGTCTTTGTCATACTTTGGTTGTTGTGGATTTGTAGACCCAAACTCCCATTTGTTCTGGTGCTTAAATTTCTGCTCGATTTTAACAGCATATCGATAAGCAGCACCGAGTGATGAGATGTCCAGAAAATCCATTTCAGTCTAGATGTATCTGTGTAGAGCCCCATGGTATTTCAGAACCAAATTTCATTCGGAGTCTTTGATACCCAACTTGGTGCGCAAGGTATGGAAGGTATTGATGAATTCTGGAACTGCTTGGCCCCTCTCTTGCCGCAGTGTGGTCCATCTCATGTACTAGTCCTCATAGTTGCCAACGGGTTAATACTGTTCTTTTACCACATCCACAAAAAAATCCCAAGTGGGCTCGGCCCCATATATTCCAGACTCCTCTGTGGAAATTTTCTCCCAGTAAGTTTCCCACCAATGTTTGACATGGGGGAGAGCTTTAAGGAGTGCGAAGGTGATATTTTCCCTGTCAGAAAAATGGTGAACAGAGAAATAACCTTCTAGCATATTTAACCATTTGTCTAGGGCATTTGCATCTATCTGACCTTCAAATATGGGAATATCAAAATTAACCTGTACCTTGAAAGGAGAGGTGCTTCCAAAGTGGTTGTTTGATGAAGATGTGTCTGTTTTTATCGGCAGGCGTTGAAGGATGTGGGAAAATTCTCCATCATCTCGTCCCTCTGCCATGTCAGAGCTTGCTCAAGCAATAGATTTATAGGATCATCTACTCCATCATTTTTCTTTTCTTCCTCCATGGAGGGTTTCTTGGGCATGCGAGAGCGATTTTATTCAAGAGAGACAAGCTAGAGACCCAACTTTCTATACTCGGACCTCATCAGGGGCATGCACTGAAAAAAACGATCAAGAGCAGCCTTCTTTGATACCACTAATCCAGATTAGTTTTGGCACGAAATGAGAGTGGAGATATAATAAAGAAATGCACAGAGATATCGCATATATCCAATAATATAACAGAAATGTATCAAAGGTGCAACCATAAACACAGATATACAATAATACATTATTTCTATTAATGAAATAAATGTACAGAGACTGTAAAAATACATAGTGAAAGACTCGCTAGAATGGTGGCAACTTATCTCTGAGAAGAGATGTGATGGCTACTCACATTCGTAAGAAGATGATTACAATGAGGCTCTGAAGGCCTTTTTACAATAAATAGGAATGCCAAAACCCTTAGACATCCAAAAACCTAACCCTAGGATATGAAGCGCCAAAAGTCATGTGGGCCTCGTTTGGGTAAGTTAATACATCAACTTCCCAGGGTCGTAACTTTTGCATATGATCTTTGTTTTAGGCATATGATAGCCCGTAGGAAAGGTATCGTAGAGGAGATTTATTTTGGGGGCTCAATGATTCCTCTGGCTATCATTGAGAATATCTATCTCGTAAAACCTTCATTTAGGCCCTCAAAATAGCCCCGGAATGTAAAAACTGCTAAAAATAGTAAATTACCAAAATTGCCAGAAAATTGTTTTGAGCTAGTTGGAAAAGGTGGGTGGCCACCAATACCCACCTGGATCACACAGGTAGAAGGGACCCTGGTTCTGCCAAATATTTTGAGTGGGGTGTGTGTCGATGATGACATGGTTAGCGGAGTGACCTCCATCAAGTACTCGAACCATGACGTGGCGGATGCCACTAAATTTCCAGACTTGGTGTCCCAGATTTACCTAGAAAGTAGGGGAGAAGGCTCATCAGGAATGCCACTATTATATTCGGCGCAATGGATTCTGGGCTATATAACACTAGAATCATGAACTTACTAGATTCCCCAAACTTTGGGAGGGGAAATCATATCAACGCTTACGTTAAGAAACTGCTTGCACGAGTGCATGGCAGAATCTTATGGATGGATAGGTAGGTGCCTATCACTATGGACCTCATCGCAAGAATCATGGGGCTACCCACAGATGGGGAAAAGCTAGAGCAGTGCCTCAAGGATAATACCAGAGCTAAGGCCATCTCAGATGATATCAAGGCCAAGTATGGCACGGAGCACGGTAATAGGGGCATCAGGATCAGTGACATCAATGATCCTGAGACCAGGTTTGCCACCAGACTCCTCAGATGTAAACTGATGTGCAAGTGTCACAAAGAGAAAGTATCGTCCACTGTGGTCGTTGTCGCCGCGCAGTGTGCGAAGGGGAGCTCGATGAGCTAGGCCCCATACTTCTTAAATTCATTCTTAGAGGATTGCAAGGACAGACAATATTGGGGCTCTGATTTCCACTACTCGTGGTTACTCATCCTCATTGGCCTCGTTGGCTAGAAGGAACCAGTCTACAGCAAGTACCTGGAAAGACCAAGGAAATGCAGTGCAACATGCTACATCTCATTACGCAGCAGTGCAGACCCCAAGAGAAAGAAGACAAACACAAACATCTTTGTGAGGTACTTCGCAAAAATACAAGACCTCATTGCGGATACATGGCGCATAACACCAAAGACTGTCCAGGAGTTTGGACAAGTTGCAAAGTTTAGAGCAATGCGCCATAGTTTATGGATGCAAGCAAAGTGAGACAAAGCCAAGGAATGGCTACAACTCAACTACTGAGTCATGCCGGAATAAATCTAGAGAGAGGTCCAAAAGTGGCCCGAGGAATGGAAGGTACCGGAGATTCCAACCATGGTACCAAGCTCACGAACTCAGATGCAGGGAAGACTAGCCCCAATGCACCAAACAGGAACCAACAGGGCTGGAACTAAAAATAGAAGTTCCCAAGGCCAAGAGGGGGAAGCACCCCTGCCAAGAAAAAACCGCGAACACAGAATAGACCACCAAGGGGCTCTACACAGGCTCCACCGCGTGCAGAACAGGTACCAATACACTCAATGGAAGAAGTGTGCATGCAAGAAATAGGCGCAGGGACACGGGAAATCCCTGAGGAGGAAGAATAAGGGATAGGAACCCAGGAGATTCCTGAGGTAGGAGAAACGGGGCCAACCACTACAGGAGGAGATACCCAGAGGCCCACTAGTCCTGAGTCATAAGCCACCCAGGAGAAGCAGTCAGGGGAGCATACTGGTGGTGGCTGAAAGAAGGCGAAGTCCCATAAGCCACAGATCCATATATCACTAACTCCGGATGACGTGGAGTTAGTGGCGACAGCAGTCGAGGAGAGATTGGCCGAAGTATGGGAGAATGTGGAGAAGAACAGGGCTTCAATTTTTCTATCAAGTGAAAGAGGTAAAAACTGCGCTAGATAAATTAAGGATTGGGGTAGCACAGGCACCAAAAGAAACACCTATGTAGACTAAGGAAGGAGTGTTAATGCCTAAGAGAGTGCAGTTTGCAGCACAAGTGAGTGTTAATTTCATCATCACGCCGGAGATGATGTTCATTGATGAAGAAACAGCGCAGAAATCCCTAAAGGACATCGAGACATTGGACATGGCATTGGCCAAGATTCCAACAAAGGCGTTGTATAAACTTCAAGTAAGTGTTGCACATGAGATTCAGTCCAGAGCAAGAGTGGATGCGACAAACCTACAGGTAGCCTAGACAGAGAATATCTCGATGAAGGAATCCCTCAACCTTGAAGTGCAATGAAAAGAGAGAGCATAGCAAAGAGTGGAGGAGATGGAGAATCAGATCCACAGGTTGTTTCAAGCAATTCCCGAAAACACAAATGAGGAGGCAAGGTCGTCTGAAGAGAAGATCCGCAGGATAGAGAAGACTATCCAAGAATATAAGGAGAAAATTAAAGAACTGGAGGAGTGTGTCACGCCCACTACTCCTCCAGAAGTCAGAGTGCAGCGAGAACAGAAGGCAACAGCAGTTGCATAGGATATCGTCCAAAGAATACAGACAATCACCGAGCTATTAGAAAAGAGCGCGTAGCTCTGGACTCACCTCCTAGAGGATGGGAGCCTCTAGGAACTCCAAGAGAATGAAAATAAACTCCACGCAGCAATGGCAGAGGTGAAGCAGCGACAGAAAATAATTTCATTGTCAGAGAAGATCAAAACAGCCACTGAGTTGAAGGCCCTGCAGTTAGAAGAGAAATCACTGCAAGCACAGAAGACAAAAAGATAGGCATTGTTGGAGCCCCTGCAAGAAAAGGCGGAGCAGCTGGTCATGGAGAGTCATGCAACTAAGAGGAGAATTGAGTAGATCGGGGTTGAGGGAGGTGAGATTTTGCAATCTCCTATCACATAGCAGGTGGTCACCATTATGGTCGAAAAGAGTAGTTAGGCTCAACAGCAATGCCAGCGGATAATAGAAATGTATGATGCACTGCCGCAGGAAGTAGCAAGCGCAGGAAGCAAGCAGTGACATTTGCATAAGTCAGGAAGTGACTTGAGACAAGTCACGATGTCAGTTTTGGGGGCTTTTTGGGCATAGGCCCACTTTGGGGAAAAGGCCCAATGTGGAGGAAAAACAGCTAGTAGAAAGGCATGTGAGGCGCGCATGCAAGAAGATGGGAAAGAAAGACAGCTGGCAGGAAAAGTAATGGACGAAAGGAAAATGCACATGCATAGGAGAAAAGCATGCAAGGCCAGCATGCAAGAAGATCTAACTAGGTTAGGGTTTTGGTAAGAGGATGTAACGGCTAACGAGCCAAAAATAGATATAAATAGACACCTAGGAGGTCTAGGGGGGCGGAGATGATGATTGTGTGTTACTCGTGTGAGATAGAGTAACAGGTCTGTAACACGACTACAATATGATACCTTTTTATAAGTTGTTGAGCTATGGGAGAGAAAAGTAACTAGACCTTGAGGGTTAGATCACAAGTTGAGGAGCCTGGTGGGATCTAGTCAGCCTCGTAAAGGTCAAGGAGTAATTCTTGTAAACATATGAATGGAGTTGTAGTGCACGCGGCACCATATATGACAGAACCATAATAAAATATCTGAAGAGCCAAATCTTTGTGGACGAAGCTCGGGAGGGGGTGAACCACGGTAAATCATGTGTTATTTGGAATGCTTATTGTTTATGTCTTTGTTGTCAATGGTTAGATCTTAGATGAATGTCTTGATGAAGTAGTTAGATCTGTTGATTTACATGCATGAATAAAGAATGGCAGAATAGCTCAGATAGATGAATGATATAGTAATTGACTGAAAATCACATAGCACAACCCCAAATCCCCACTCATTCTTCAACTGCAAGCACCTGAGCGTTGCAGCTCTCCATAGAATTATCTCGGGTGAGACTGCGCAGTGCTCTTTGTGCATTGTGTTGCCTTCTGTTTTACCAAGAGGGCTGATAGTTTTAGAGGCTTTGTTGGATCCCTAGTAGACTTGAACCTGGTTCAATCATGTTAAAGGTATAATGCAGATAAGAAACCAACAGTAGGACGTCCCTGTGGTAGAACACAAGTGGATGTGCCCCTAGTGGTTGAGCACTAGTGGGTGTGTGAGATCCCTTGCTATATTTTCTAAGAGTAATATTTACATGTAACCCTAATTGTGATGTAAAGGGTACAATTCAACCCCATCATAAAGTGAAAGATAATTAATATTGTAATTATTGATTATATTCTAAGTTATTGAGGTCGTCTTTGTTGTGCCAATAGACACCACTTTTCATGTGTCCATTCTAGTATAAATAAAGGTGATTTCCCCATTGAGGAAACACACAACACACATGTGATTTTGGAAATTTCAGCAAGTACATATTCTAGGGCTGAAGTGTGCACCTCTCTTGGGCGCTAGCTTCTTGGTTTTGGAGAGCACCCTTTTGTGTGCTAGGTATATGGTGTGGGAGATATTTCTCTTGAGAATATAGCAAAGGATTGTTGGGTTTTCTTCCCTTGTTGAGAAGGGTTTCCCAAGATATTTATTGTGTTCTTGTGCATGGTATTTTTTCTTGTGATCTTGGTTATTGCAGCAATTGTTAATGGTGCAGTTGCATTTGTATATGGTTCAAGTAAATGCTAAAATTAAAATAAACTTCATTCTTGAGCCTAGCATAGTGAAAATTTAGCATGTCTTTAGAGAATAAGTCTTGAAGAACCCATTGCACAAGCTTCAAGCAAGTCGTTCTCCTCTTTTTCAAAACTGTACGGCCCTCCTAGGGTTCCCAGAAAATCCGTACGGCCCTCTCCTTTTGAGTAATTTCAGCACCTTAAACTTGGACGTTGGGGATAAAAATTATATAGGAGTGTTCATCCTCCTTCAGCGCACCTTTAGCAAGCTTCATATTGCAATTACGAGAATAAAAAAATTGGCCCTCGGGTTTCGCAATTTTCTACAGAAAATTCAGATTTAGGGTTTTTGCAGCTCATTGGAGTTTTTCAGCTCACCAGTGTTCTTCTGACTTTCAAGGCTTATTGTTGGAAATCATAAGCCCATATAAACCTAAAATTTCTAGCCTATCCTAGTCGTTAGGTTTCCTAGCCCAGTTGGTAAGGGTTTGTGAAGAATCTGGAAATATGATGAACAAAACTATGATGGAAGATAAGCTTGTTCGATCAAGCAAATTCAATTCCGGGAAGCCAATACTTCAGAGATATGAAGACATCAAATATGAATCCTTCCTCTTCATATCATCACTCTCAGGTATGCACTTGTATATATTATTTGTATCATTATCATGAGGGTACTTGCAGGAGGAAGGAACCTTTGTTGCAATTGTGGATCCAGAGGGATCTCAATGTATTTAGAGGAAAAACACACTTGAAGTGAAGACTCCAGGTTTGATTGCTTTAATTATCATGCCTCTAACCTACATTTCTAAGTTTTCTACATTACAAGTAGGAATTGTATCTATGAAAACAATCCTTAAATTGTTTTGATTGTAGAGATGTACTCATTAATCTCCTCTAGGAGATATTCTTGTCTTATTTATTTTCGCTTGTTTTCTTGTTCCAGACCGGTTAACAACAAAGGAAGATTTTTATCCTTCAGATTTCAGAGGGATTCAAAACTATTTGAGAAGGAGTAAGAACATAACCATCATCTAGGCAACCAAAGAGATGATACATGATCTGATTCTACCTATGAATCTGTAGGCAGAAGCATGCATGACAGCAGTATATGTTCAGAACAGGAGTCCTCGCCAGATTTTGAAGAACATAACTCCCAAAGAAGCCTTCACCGGAGTGAAGCCTGAGATTGGACACTTCAATATATTTGGGTGCCCAGTGTATTTTCATGTACCCAAAGAGAAGAGGTCCAAGATAGATCCTTCAAGTATAAAGGGTACATTTGTGGGATACAGTGAAACTTCGAAGGCATATCGGATCTACATCCCTGGTCAGAGACAGATTGAGGCAAGCAAAGATGTTATCTTTGAAGAAGAGATATCCTTCCAAAGATCCAGAGAATCTCAGATGGAGAACCTTCTCCCCCTTCAATAGTTCAGAGGGAGACATCCATTATTCAATTTGATCTTGTTTCTCCAATTGATGTTCCCAGAGACATTGTAGTACGCCATAAAAGGCCTACCTGGGCTCAAAAAAATTTGTAAGAGCCAGAGGGCCATGCATCTCCTCAAGGAACATCCTGAGAGAGAAAGAGACCAAAGAGATTTCCGAGTTAATTTTCATCCATGAGCCACATCATTTATTCTGAGCCTTCTTGTCATGGAGAAGCGACAGGTCAGCAGGTATGGAAAGATGCTATGATAGAAGAATATCAGTCCATCTTGAAGAATGATGTATGGGATATTGTTCCAAGACCAGAAGGGACGTTTTTAGAGACTTCTAAGTGGATCTATAATATCAAGCATGCATCTGATGGAAGTGTCGAGAAATACAAAGCGATATTGATCCACATTTATACCACGAGCTAATTGGATCATTGATGTATCTAGTTAACACCAGACCTAATATATGTTATGCAATGAATGTACTTAGTCAGTTCATGAGTTAGTCGAGACAGAATCACTAGATAGCGGCGAAGAATGTATTGAGATATCTACAAGGCACAGTTGGATATGGCCTGAGATATGCCATATGTTGATGAGGCATATCTCAGGCCATATCTCAGGCATATATGACTTGAGTTTGCAAGGATATGTCGATGTAGATTGGGCAAGGAGCGCGGTGGACCAGAAGAGAACATATGGTTGTTTTCTTACCTTAGGGTCTACCATGGTTTCCTATTGCAGCAAAAAGTCAGATCTCTTTGGCCTTGAGTACCACAGAAGCAGAGTATATAGCATTTAGTGTGGTAGTCCGCAAAGCAGTGTGTCTTCGCAAGATCCTGACATATTTAGTTGATCATGAGATGGATCCTACCATTATTCATTGTGATAACTAGAGTTGTGTGAAGCTCTTTGAGAACCATGTGTTTCACGATAGATCAAAACACATTGAGATAAAATACTATTATATCAGAGACATGGTGCATAGGAAAGAAGTACACGTGCATTACATTCCTACACATGAACAGATTGCATATATCTTCACCAAACCGCTTGCCAAGAGGAAGTTCGAGTACTTTCGTGAGAGACTTGTCCTGGTGGAGAATGCCTCCCTAGCTGAGATGGAGTGTTGATGATTACAGCTTTGTGAGACATCCTCCGAGACATAGACTAAGTGAGTCAGCCTGTCAGAGAGCTCATGAGTTGGGTGTGCCCATGAGATAGGTGTGTCGTTCCTCTCTGATACTGAGATGAAATGATGTGTGCCCCTGTGTGGGGTGAGTATTCCGATGAGATGGGTGTGTCGATGTGTATGCACCTATGTGGGGTGAGGATGGTTGATGGGTGTTATATATGCACTAAAAACACACTAAAACCCCTTAATTAAATTTTCAACCCGGGGTAAATAAACTTAGAGTTGTAGCAAAATATATGCCAAAGGTAGAAGGGCTGGTAGTAGTATAGTCTAACTAAGGAAGTGGCTATCTAAGGATAATATATTCAAGCAAAGCTATCTAATGAGAAAACCCTACTAAGCAACTTAAAACTATGTAACCTAAGTACTTTTGGATCAAGGATCGATGGATAGTTCTAGAAAAACAAGTGAAAACCCTATTTAAAGCAAACTAGTTCATAACAATAAACAAAAGCAACTATTAAGCATAACAATAAGAAAATAGCAAAAGAAAACTACTTTTACTAGCCCACCTAAATTTAATGAGCAACAACCCTATAAAAGCAAGTAAACAAACAAGCAACTATACTATCAAAGAAAGAATACAAAAGTAATCAATTTAACTTATTAAAGCAAGTAAACAGCTAACTACCCTAAGATAACTTCTACTGCAAGTAAACTAATTAAAATTGCTCATTGAACAACTAGCTAAGCTAAGAGGCAAGTGAACTCTATTCTTAATTCAAACTTCAAAACTATTTCTAATTCAGAAAAGGAAATCTATTTAATTGAAAAAAAAAAGAACAACTAACTTTTAATCTATGATAAACAAACTTCTCTCTAATCTATCAAAGAAAACGACTATCTATCCTACAACAGCAATAAAACTATCTTATGATCTATGAAAGCAAGAAACTATCTTTTAACCTATAAAAACTCAAATGTAGTGTTGGTGGTTGTGTGAATGTCTTCGGTGTCTTATAATATCTCGATGGCACTTGACAACAAAAGATAACTCAAGCAGTATAAGCTCAACACTGATCTCAATATAAAAGTGAAACGTATGGATTAAGAAATCCAATGAAAATTTAGCCATTACGGAAACAATGTTAATTACCCTGCATATTCATGGAATTATTAACCATCAACAATATAACGAGATTTTAATTGTATTTCTATGCTATGTAAGCAAAATTCATAATTAAATTCAATCATTAACTAAGAATTGTAATTGCAATCTAATTCTAGGAAAGAAAGTGCATAAAATGAAACTATGTTATATCTATCTTAACAATTCAAAATGCAATAAGGAAAATGCTTAAAAACATAAATTAAAGCATGACATATAAAAAGTAAACTAACGAATACATTAACTAACAACTAGTTAAGCAATATATATATATATATATATAAATGGAATAAGCAATCTATAATTAAAAACTAAAACTAATCCTATCCATCCATCAAATCCTTGTTAAAGAAGACATGCAATAAAACTCTATTCTATTATATTTCAAACTTCGTTTTAAATTCCCCGGATGGGGTGATACGCGGCAATGCCTCGCCACCTAGCTCTGTATTGAGCCATAGCATAAATGTTGATGGTTGCCACCCATCCTCTCCACATTTACGATGGTAGCTGGCCATTACAGCCGCTATACGGAGGAAGGACTCCTCCCTCGCGCGAAATCTCTCGCTCATACCGCACTCAGCATGACAGGGTTTATGGATAGCCAGGCGAATCCATCATTTGGCAATTTGAAACTTCGAGCGCCTGGACAGAGCTGGTCCGCTCTCGTTTTGAACCTCCCCGTCAGTTGGGAGCTCTGGTGCAGCTCTGGTTCCTTATCGTCTTGGCTCACTTTCGTTTCGCTGCATTCTCTCTGCATTGTTATCCACTACTCAGCAACAATGACTAGGAAGCGTGGTAGGCCTCACCGTGGCTTGGCATGGTACACCCACAAAGAGCAAAGTCAAAGGAAGAAGAACCTGGAGCGCGCTCTGTTGATGGCGACCTCCATTCTCTGGAAGAGGGCTCGCGCTGACCAATTGGCTCTGCATGCCATTATTGCTGAGACTGGGACAGCGCGTAGCAGTCATACCATGGCAATTGAGCCTAGAAGCAGTCTGGAGGGTGGCGCCGCGGATGAGTTTCCAACCTGCTATGTTGAAGAAACGTCGTTTGTGGAGGAATTCGTGACCACCCCAGAACCCCAAGCCATGGTGTCGGACTTACAGGATGGTAGCGGTCCTAAAGACGAGACGGCAGAAGAATTCCCTGAGTGCATCGTTGAGGAGATACCGTGGACGGGTGACTACAGCCCCACCAGCCATGTTGAGTAGATAATGATCGAGGACAAGGCTCGGGACAAGGCTTGCGCAGAAGGGAGCGTGGACGAGACCAGACCAGGGATGAAGGAGGAAGCGGCCGGTGCAGAACTTTCTGAGATTGAGGCCAGATCTGGGATGAACGTGGAAGTGGGAAACGAAATCTTCGACGACGCAGGTAATCATGACTTGCATGGTCCTTTCCTCCGTGCAAAGCATCTGGATGTGGTGTTCGAACTCCGAGGCCACATGGCGAACCAGGAGCACAGAGCCCTTCTCATGGGACAGCATCTAGACTTGCTCCTTGACGCGTACTCCAACGCTCCAGCAAAGAGGAAATGTCCATTATGTGCATAGCCATTTGCCATCCCAGCTAGGTCCACGTGGCAGACAGGCAAGGGCGACAGGTCACCGGGTATCTAGGTTCTCCTTTGCTAGTTTGTTTTATGTTTAATCATGTTGTTGCTACATGTAAACTTGACCTATGGCCATCTGTCCTGGTTTCCTTCGGGTAGGACAGAGGGAAAAACAGTTTCCCAAACTATGCTGGTTTTCGGTAAAACGACAGCATTTTTGGTGGCTCAGAACTTTATCTCTGTGTATTTTGTCAATGTTTCTCTGATAACTTAATATAGCAGGTTCTACCTTTTTTACTTAAAAAAAAAAAACTTCGTTTTAAATTTAATTCTAAAAGCATAAATAAAACACAATCTAATATCTAATTGCACAAGGGGTTAGTCTATGAATTTGCAAATTCGTTCCTAACTACAAGATCAATGCATACTAACACAAGCCTTCATACTAACCTGCAAAAAAGAATTAAAATGATTAAGCTACAACAGCAAATTAATTAACAAAGGAAAATAACAAGGCATGTACAAAAAATAAACAATAGGCATCTAAACTATAAAATGCATAAATAACCTAAAGAACACTTACCAGATTGTTGGTGGGCCCCCCAACAAGTCGTGGTCACTTCTCAAAGGCACACCACGAACTCAGCAAATCGATTTCACCATTAAAACTCAAAAACACAATTTTATATAATTCTGGCAATGAAAAATGGCAAAACAGAGTAAAATCGTGTTTGTCTCCAATACACTGGTTCTTCTACTGCTTAACTTCTATCTGACCACCATAGTGGTATTTATAATATTTACAGACCAAGTGGTCAACCACAGGAGGGTCGAACCACTTCTAAAATCGGCAAATTACATTAATGGTGCCCCAACTGCCGAAATAGAGCAAGCCAATAATCGTCGCTTAACAACTTAAACTGAGTTGTCAAGAGTCCAATAGCTGAAGGGGGCAAGCACGAGCAAAACCCATGTTCCTGATTTGCCCACCACTAGCCGCCAATACCATAAGTGCCAAATCGCCCATCGTTTTTGTGCAGGACGTGATGTTGGATGCAGTGTCGGACCGAGTACCAGATCGAGTACTGGAAGGAGTGTCGGACTGAGTGTTGGAAGTAGAAATGTCATACATTTTTGCCCTGTAACACCAAAAAACGTGAATTATATCCTTGGAAACATAAAAACGTGATGAATTATACTCAATATCAACATTAAACATGAATCATACATACCTGGTGTAGATCACACCGTTTTGGCACAAAATTCTTCAAAAAGCTTCTCCAAAACATGAAAAACACATATGTACATTCGGCAAAAGTGTCTAATAACTATCATAAAATTGATCATATCTCAGGCCCAACATTACCCCCACACTTACGATTTTGTAGGTCCCACTGCAAACAAAAAGAAATTACCCCTTGTGACTAGGCTTGCTGAGGAGGATCAGCTTTGGAAGCTTCTCCTTCTTGCTATGAAGACTTTTCCTTGTGCCTCTTGTGTTGCTTCAATTGTGCTCTGAGGATATGGTTGGATTTGGTCATCTCATCAACCAATCGTTGAAGGGAGATAACCTTTGCTTGAAGGACTGCATTATCATGATGAAGGTGTGTGTCTATTGTCTTCCTTTCTTCCAACTATTGGAGAAGTTGATGGTTTTATGTTTGTAGCTTCTCAATGGTTGGGGAAGAATCAGTGATCTCTAAGGGAAGTTTAGATCTTTTGAGGGATGTGTACAATCGATCATTCTTAGGATCTAGGGTAGGCATGGGTGAAGTAGAAGTAATGGGGGATTGGTAAGGAGAGGTAGGTTCTAATTTTTTCTTTCTTAGTGTCTCTAATCCATCCGCAGAAACTTCCCTAAGTCTCTTGTGAGGGCTCTCAAGATCAGAGGACACTTGGATAGAATCCAAAGAAGGCAGGGGTTTTGCATAAGTTTTTGTTCTTGTTCTCTGAGTACTCTTTCGAAAGGGTCCTTTACCAAATCGATTGGCTCCCCTCCTATTTGTGGGAATGATGGGAAAGTCTTGTCGAATCACTTCTTGGAGATTTTTAGCTGTAGGATCAAGAGACATTGAAGGTATCGAGGGGTTAACAATAGGCTTCTTTTGGTCTTTGCTCTTGGTCTTTTTACCCAAGGAGGAAGCAAGGATATCAACAAGCTTTTTGTATTGTTCCGGCAAAGAGAGGATTTGTGCAAGGGGGTTTGGAGTTCTTGGAGAGTGAGGCTTGGATGGAGATATATTTCTTAGGCTAAGTGGCTTTTTGTCGGTCTTAATTGTCAAGTGAGGGTTTGCAAATTGATAGATAAAAGCATCCCAAGTTTGCCCCTGTTTCTCTAATTCAGCTAGAACAAGGAGTTTGATCAAGCCATGGTGAAAGATACTATTGTGGGGGTTAGTCACATTCTTCCTCACTTGAGAGGACATTGTCTCTAAGATTTTTAGAAAATAGAAGGGGAAGTTCAAAGGTTTGTTGAACAAAAAATGAGCCAGCAATCTGAAATGACAAGCTTTGAAAGTGGAGTATCTACCTTCGCATGTAATCAACCTCGTGATGACGATGAGAGGGTTGATCAATTCCACCTTTATCCACTCCCTAGAATATCCTTTTTCTCCATAAATGTTCTGGAATTTGGGCTTAAAAACCCTGTTATAACTTGAGCATGGCAGTTGATGGTTTTTGAACCATCTATCTCTCATTCTTGGAAGCTTTGTGGCTACATCAATGGGATCTTCTGAGACCTCAAAGGAAAGAGACCCCATGCATGTTTTCTTCCCATTGAAACCGAGGCAAAATTGCATGGAGAGTCTGTCATCGTGGGCCTACAAGTTAGATTAAAATGGCCCACAGCCTGCGCGCAAAAACACCTCTCTACATTGTGCAAATTCAGGAATGGAAAAAAGGTCTACATATGAAGAGAGTTCATACCTCCTAGGCATTGTGGCAGAGGCGAAATTCACCAGGCAAGGGCGTGATCGAGCCAAGAGATGGCTCGAATTGGGCATGAGCCGAGAGTAATTCAAACAGAGGAAGAAATGGCAGAGGTTGGGCACGATTTCTCAACGCAGGGCAAAGCAAATGGCAAGGGAAAATTGAGATAAAGGTTACCCAGCCCGATTTTGAATGCGGCTATAGTGGAGTAGGTTGCACACATGTGCGCACAAGCTGCCATGTGTGGGAATTTTTGAATTTGAAGGCTCATTTTGGGGGGCAATGTAATGATGCACAGTTAGATCAATTTCCAAGTCTTTTGACTTGGACATTTGATCATAAACATATAAAGCATCTTCAATCAATTGCCTGCAACCAATTCAATTTAATGTAATTGATTTCTAGTTACCTGGAATCTAGTACAGTTATTGGTGTGTAATTCATATGGCACTTCGTTCGGCACCTCATGCGGAATTTCATATGGCACCTCGTGACGATCTCATATAGAAAACTATCATCTACAGGGATGTCATCATCTTCATTTTTTATTTGGGAAAGAAATTCAGCTACTACATTATCCTTTCCAAGTCGGTCAAGCACAGTGATATTAAATTCTTACAATAACAAGAGCCACCTAGTCACTCAGCCATTAGTTATGGGTTTGTTCATGAGAAATCTAATGGTGGAATGATATGTATGTACGAATGCTTCATAACCTGTAATGTAATGACGAAACTTGTTAATAGCATGAACAACTGTCAAGAATTCTTTCTCAGTGACTGTGTAATTCAACTCGGCAAGGGACAAGTTCTTGCTCATAAAATAAATGGCATAGGACTGATGGTCCTCTTTCTGCCCTAATACCCCTCCTATTGCGGTGTCGGAGGCATCAGTGGATATATGAAATGGGAGAGTCTAATTGGTCCCTCTAAGAACTGGTGCCATAGACAGCTTAGCTTTGAGGGTTTCAAAGGCAGTTTGACACTACTCAGTCCAAACAAAATCAACATCTTTTATTAGTAATCCAAACATAGGTGCAGCAATCTTTGTAAAATTTTCAATAAACCGTCGGTAATATCCGGCATGTCCAAGAAAGATTCTCACCTCTTTCTGAGTCTTGGGGGGTAGAAGTCTAACGATGACCTCAATCTTTGCAGAATCGACTTTTATCCCTTCAGATGAAACATGATGTCCTAGAACCACTCCTTCAATTAACAACATTTTGCATTTTTCATGACTTAGAGATAGTTTCATTTCCTGGCCTCTGATGAGGACTTTTTCTAAGTTGTCTAAGGCTTCCTAGTAAGTTTTTCCATAGACTGTGAAGTCATCCATGTAGGCCTCCACACAATCATGAATAATATCAGCAAATATCCCTAATCCTGCTTGTTGAAATGTGGCAGGAGCATTACACAATCCAAATGGTAAGACCTTATAGACATAGGTGCCCCAAGGACAAGTAAAGGTAGTCTTATCCTAGTCCTTGAGTGCTATAAGAAACTGATAGTACCCATTGTACCCATCTAAAAAGGAAAAATACTTCTTTCCAGACAAGGTATCTAGAACTTGATCAATGAAAGGGAGAGGAAAGTAGTCTTTCAGAGTGCCTTTGTTGAGTTCTCAGAAATCAACACAAATTCTCCATTTCCCGGTCACTTTCTTTGGAACCACTACAAGCGAGGATACCCACTTACTATCGAAGATGGGATAAATGAATCCGACATTTAACAACTTTTTAATCTTCTCCTTGACTATATCTTTAAGTGTTGGGTCCATCCTTCTATGGGGTTGCCTAACATGTGTTACTTCCCCCTGGGTATATATGTGATGGATGCATGTGTCGGGGTGTATACCCTTCATGTCAATGTATTCCCAGGCAAATGCTCTTGATTTTTCTTTAAGGATATCTACTAACTGTTTCTATCGGTCTGCATCTAGCTCGGAGTTTATATGTGAAAATTTCTCTGGACTAATCTCGTATGGCATAGTATAAGACATGGCAGACTCATCTATCTCGAAAATAAAAGATGTCGAAGACAAAATGGATGGGTCTAATTGTTCTTGAAATTCTACCCCAAACATGTACTGAAATTGGGGAAAAGACTGTGGAAAATCCACACATGTGATAGAAAAAATGAACTGGTTCAGCACATTTTCTGTTGTGTGCTCCTGAAGTGCGCATGCATGGTCACTTGGAAATACGGGTTCTTCCCAGTCCTTGTTCTCGTATGGACATTCAAGCCACCATAGATTCTCCATAATAGGTTGAGCTGGAGGGTAAATGGTGAGCTTCTGGATAGAGAGACCATTCGAGATGGTCATTTCCCCTTCTCTACAGCCAATAAATGCATTGGTTGTGGCTAGCCAAGGTCTTCCCAGAATGAAGGGATGGCCTTTGGCAGGATATTTTGAGTGAATGACAAGAAAATATACTGGGTACTCCCACGAGGCTAAAGTAACCATGATATCATCTAAAATTCCTTTAGGTATAACCCTAGTCTTATCTGTTAATTCCAAAATGGTTGGGGTAGGCTGAAGAAGAGGTTGTAACTGTAATTGTTCCAAGGTAGTAGTGGTCATAACATTGATGGCTGCCCATAGGTCTATGGGAGTGTTTTCAATGGAGACCTCATTAATAGTTATGGTCACTAAGGGGTTTCCTGGGTTCCCATATTTTTCTAGCTTTGGCTACCCTGATATGTACTCGAAAAGTCCTCCTATCAGGTGTATTGTAGGGGGGTCCTTTTGCTTCCCACCTGGCTTCTTAATACACAATTATTTGACTACCTTACTATATATTGGAATGTATTTAATATCTTGAAGCAGGGGAATCTTGACACAAATATTCTTCAATTCATTCAAAAGGTCAAATTTCGGTTGGGTGGTAGGTTTCTCGATTACCAATCAGTCTGGATAAGGAGGGACCTTCGTAATTTGTGAAGGTTCATTTTGGGGAAGCTTGGGTTCTTGATTCCTCGGGATAATAACATATTCCCACCTAGTGTCATTTGTGGGTTGTTTGGTGGTTTCTTCTTCTTCTTCTTCTTCCTAGATGAATACTGAAGGTCTCTGCCTCTCCAGAACGTTTCCCGATCTTAGTTGAATTTCCTATAATGGAACAGGGGTAATAACATATGTCGGGAAGGCCTGCATCTAAACATTGTGAAGAGGTTGAGGGGGCTTATTATTGGGATTCGGCATTGGTTGTGCCGGTAATAGTGTCAGTCTCAGGGAGATAGTGTTAATGTTTATGCCATTATTATAGTTCTTTGCATTTCATAAGATAAGAGCATAATAAGAACAAGATCACTGAGAAATACACATCCACAAGAGACACAGCATTTATCCTGGGAAACCCTCTAGGGGAAGAAAACCCAGCAAAACTTCCTTATCATAAATAGCTTATACAAT
>JASDQU010100187.1:383200-399292 GCA_032191745.1 Picea mariana
AATGGGGATTAATCTAATAATAAAAATAATAATAATGACATGATTAATCCACAATGGGGATTTAATCCAATAACAAAATAATAATAATGATTAATCCACAATGGGGATTTAATCCAATAATAAGAATGCTCTTCGCAGTTACATTATTTCAACAGATAGCATTTTGATATTGTAGCGGTTGTTGTTGTGGAATAGGAGGTAAAGGTGGTGGAACAAAACCTGGCAGAAGCTGCGGAGTGTTCAGTCGAAACTGAGGATAAGGATGGTTGGACATAGGGATAGGTGGAGCTTGAGGGTTTCCTTGGTTATGTCCTCCTCTCCATCCTTGAAACCAAGGATGTTGGTACTGAGTGGACCAATTTTGCCAACCTGGTAAGTTCCACTTTTGTTGTTGTTGATAATAAGGTGGAACTTGAGATTGTAGATCCGGGTATGTGGGTTGGTTCCTAGGCTGTCATGGCCTCCTAGGTGCATAAGAAGATTCCCCAAGATCTCCACTCCTATAGATGGCTAATAAACCGGGCAATGATGGACATTTTTCAGTCATATGGTCTTTTGTACAGAAGCCGCAAAATGAAATGTTATCTAATGGGCATTCCCTTGAGGAATGATTCCTCCTGCATCTTGGGCAATATATGCTCATTGTTGCATTTTCCTCCTCCTGTTTTCTTTTTATTTTTAGGGTTTCCAACTGGGAACCTATTGTGCTTAAGATATATGTTTTGAATTTTTCCAAAAGGTTCCCTATCTCTTCTCTCGTAATACCACCTGAACTAACTAGTTTTAAGATTCTATTTTAAGGGTCTCAAACATTCTTTCATGTTTTGGCTCTACTCCTTGAGTAATTTTTACACATTTCACATATTTCAGAAAATGGTTTATGGGACATGTCACCTGATGCCACCAGGTTAAGCATCTCTAGATATTCTTTTGAAATTCCCTTAAGGAAAAGAGCCCTAATTGCATCCTCTAGGAGGTCATGGTATTTTGACTTCTGGGAAATATAACCAAATCTTTCCATATAATCTTCGAGGGTCTCGTCTTCTAACTGTTGGATTTTAAATATGTCATTACGAGACTCTTTGGTCTTGCAGTAGTCTTCGTACTTTTTAAGAAAGATGTATTTCATGGATTCCCAAGACCTAATACTGGATTCTCCCAACCCCATGAACCATCTTAGTGCAGAGATTTTGAGGGTGGAAGGAAAGAGTTTTAGTTTATGGGCATCTTGTACGTAGTTGTAGCTCCTACACAAGATGTCAAATTCAAATAGGAAGGTGTCTGGATCTTCACTGTTTTTACCATAAAAGGTGGGCAGTGCTGAGAGAGGAATATTCTTCATGTTGGCATTTGGAGTGGTGTCCAAAATCGAAAACCCGAAGGCAGTTTCGGTTTGGTTTCCAGTTTCTTCTTCCTCCCCGTGTCTTACATTGTTATGGTCCTCTTGATCATCCATATTGGCTTGGTCTCCAAAAGAGAGTACCTAGGTGGTTTTATATTTGAAGAGAACAAAGTTTACCTTTGATGGAAAGGTCTTCCTACTGATTTGATATCTAGGACTCTACTCGAGCCGGTTGAGACTATTCGTGCCAAAGTTTATGTATCAATTTGAGAGATGATTATACTGGTTGAACTACCAAACAAAAGATTCACCTGTTCAGGGCCTATGATGTCTTCAAAATTAGGATCTCTTGGTGGTGGTGTAAAAGCAAAGGTTGTATTGTTTGGTTTTGCCTCCTATCCCAATATGATTGATGCTTCAATTTCTTGTCCTATAGTGCTCCCTGTGTTAGTCTCTTCTGAGATTATTTTAGCTCTTTGAGTTGAGCTAGATCCTATGTTTTGGTATCGGTCTACGTATTTTATAAGTGGAACATCCCTTCCCCCAAAAAGGTCGGAAGGAACCTTGGTTGAAAGGTCTGATTTAGATTTAATGTATCTACCTTTTGGATCTCTAGGTCTATTCATGAAAGAAAAGAAAAAGAAAAAGAAAAACTACCATTGGGTTTGGGGGAGCTTGCAATAGCAGATGCGCATGTTCTTACCTCTCGTCTTAAAGTTCCCCCGCCACCAATCTAATGTTAAGGTCTAGGAATGATCTATTTTCTAACTACTTCTTACCTTGAGACAACTCCCCGACAACGGCACCAAAAATGATGGGTGTTCTATATGCCCTAAAAACACACTAAAAACCCTTAATTAAATTGTCAACCCGGGGTAAGTAAACTTAGAGTTGTAGCAAAATATATGTCGAAGGTAGAAGGGCTGGTAGTAGTATAATCTAACTAAGGAAGTGGCTATCTAAGGCTAATCTATTCAAGCAAAGCTATCTAATGAGCAAACCCTACTAAGAAACTTAAAACTATGTAACCTAAGTACTTTTGGATCAAGGATCGATGGATAGTTCTAGAAAAACAAGTGAAAACCCTATTTAAAGCAAACTAGTTCATAACAATAAGCAAAAGCAACTATTAAGCATAACAATAAGCAAATAGAAAAAGCAAATATTAAGCATAACAATAAGAAAATAGCAAAATAAAACTACTTTCACTAGCCCACCTAAATTCAATGAGCAACAACCCTATAAAAGCAGGTAAACAAACAAGAAACTATACTATCAAAGCAAGAATAGACAAGTAAGCAATTTAACCTATTAAAGCAAGTAAACAACTAACTACCATAAGATAACTTCCACTGCAAGTAAACTAATTAAAACTGCTCATTGAACAACTAGCTAAGCTAAGAGGCAAGTGAACTCTATTCTTAATTCAAACTTCAAAACTATTTCTAATTCAGAAAAGGAAATCTATTTAATTGAAAGCAAGAAGAACTGACAACTAACTTTTAATCTATGATAAACAAACTGCTCTCTAATCTATCAAAGCAAAGGACTATCTATCCTACAACAATAATAAAAGTATCTTCTGGTCTATGAAAGCAAGAAACTATCTTTTAACCTATAAAAACTCAAATGTAGTGTTGGTGGTTGTGTGAATGTCTTCGATGTCTTATAATATCTCGATGGCACTTGAAAACAAAATATAATTCAAGCAGTATAAGCTCAACACTGATCTCAATAGCAAAGTGAAAGGTATGGATTAAACAATCCAATGAGAATTTAGCCATTACGGAAACAATGTTAATTACCCTGCATATTCATGGAATTATTAACCATCAACAATATAACAAGATTTTAATTGTTTTTCTATGCTATGTAAGCAAAATTCATAATTAAATTCAATCATTAACTAAGAATTGTAATTGCAATCTAATTCTACGAAAGAAAGTGCATAAAATGAAACTATACTATATCTATCTTAACAATTCAAAATGCAATAAGGAAAATGCTTAAAAACATAAATTAAAGCATGACATATAAAAAGTAAACTAACGAATACATTAACTAACAACTAGTTAAGCAAGATATATATAAAAATGGAATAAGCAATCTATAATTAAAAACTGAAACTAATCCTATCCATCCATCAAATCCTTGTTAAAGAAGACATGCAATAAAACTTTGCTCTATTCTATTTCAAACTCTGTTTTAAATTTAATTCTAAAAACATAAATAAAACACAATCTAATATCTAATTGCACAAGGGGTTAGTCTATGAATTTGCAAATTCGTTCCTAACTACAAGATCAACGCATACTAACACAAGCCTTCATACTAACCTGCAAAAGAGAATTAAAATGATTAAACTACAACAACAAATTAATTAACAAAGGAAAATAACAAGGCATGTACAGGGAATAAACAAGAGGCATCTAAACTATAAAATGCATAAATAACCTAAAGAACAGTTACCAGAATGTTGGTGGGCCCCCCAGCAAGTTGTGGTCACTTCTCAAAGGCACACCATGAACTCAGCAAATCGATTTCACCATTAAAACTCAAAAACAAAGTTTTATATAATTCTGGCAATGAAAAATGGCAAAACAGAGTAAAATCATGTTTGTCTCCAATACACTGGTTCTTCTACTGCTTAACTTCTATCTAACCACCACAGTGGTATTTATAATATTTACAGACCAAGTGGTCAACCACAGGAGGGTCGAACCACTTCTAAAATCGAAAAATTACATTAATGGTGCCCTAACTGTCGAAATAGAGCGAGCTAATAATCGCCATGCTTAACAACTTAAACTGAGTTGTCAAGAGTTTAGTAGCTGGAGGGGGCAAGCACGAGCAAAACCCATGTTCCTAAGTCGCCCACCACTAGCCGCCAATACCATAACTGCCAAATCACCCACCGTTTTTGTGCAGGACGCAGTGTTGGACACAGTGTCAGACCGCGTACCGGATCGAGTACTGGGAGGAGTGTCGGACTGAGTGTCGGAAGCAAAAACGTGATTCATTTTTGCCCTGTAACACCAAAAAACGTGAATTAGATCCTTGGAAATATAAAAACGTGATGAATTATACTCAATATCAACATTAAACACAAATCATACATACCTGGTGTAGATCATACCGTTTTGGCACAAAATTCTTCAAAAAGCTTCTCCAAAACATGAAAAACACATATGTACATTCGGCAAAAGTGTCTAATAACTGTCATAAAATTGATCATATATCGGGCCCAACAATGGCCATGAGATGGGTGTGTCGTTTGAGATGAAACGATGTGTACCCCCATGAGGGGTGAAGGTTCCCATGTGATGGGTGTATTGTTCTCCTCTGTGTAGAGAGTTGAGACGATGTGGTACTCCAAATGATTCTCATGTGAAACTCAGTGAGATAGAGATCTGTTGAGTAGGATGTCCCTGTGGCTGAGCATAGGTGGACGTGCCCCTAGTGGCTGAGTAGTAGTGGGTGTTTGAGATCCCTTTCTATATTGTCTAAGAGTAATATTTACATGTAACCCTAATTGTGATGTAAAGGGTACAGGTTGGGCCTATCATAAAGTGAAAGATAATTAATGTAAAAGATAATTAATATTGTAATTATTAATTATATTTTGAGTTACTTAGGTCGGCCATGTTGTGCCAATAGACACCACTTTTGTTGTGTCTAGTCTATTATAAATAAAGGTGATTTCCCCATTGAGGAAACACACAACACACATGTGATTTTGGAAATTTCAGCAAGTACATATTCTAGGGTTGAAGTGCGCACCTCTCTTGGGCGCTAGCTTCTTGGTTTTGAAGAGCACCCTTTTGTGTGCTAGGTCTATGGTGTGGGAGGTGTTTCTCTTGAGAATATAGCAAAGGATTGTTGGGTTTTCTTCCCTTGTTGAGAAGGGGTTCCAAGGATATTTCTTGTGTTCTTGTGCATGTTATTTATTCTTGTGATCTTGGTTATTGCAGCAATTTTTAATGGTGTAGCTTCATTTTTGTATGGTTTAGGTAAATGATAAAATTGAAATAAACTTCATGCTTGAGCCGAGCATATTGAAAATTCAACAACTCCAACAAGGATGCCCATTTTCTCCATCTTTGTTCTTATCAGTAGTTGAGGGGTTGAGCAAATTGATTTTTAATGCAAATAGAGGGGCTAATTAAGGGTATCAGGATAGCAATCTCTGTTAATAACACTCATATAATGTTTGTCAATCATATGATGCCTTTTGGTTTGGGTATTATTCTTGATATGTCAAACTTCAAAAATATCTTATAGCTTTATTATAAAGCAATTGGCATGAAGATAAATATGCAAAAATCATCAATGTTTTTCAATGGTTTGGAATAAGCAATGGAAAGGAAAATCGCCCAAATTTTCCCCATTAAATTGGGTCCTCTTGATAAAGGAGTTAAGTATTTGGGTTTCCAATTAAAATGAAATGATTATATATTCTCAGACTGGTCATGGTTGTACAAAAGGATAGAAGATAGAGTCACTAATTGGTGTTATAGATCAATGTCTAATGAGGGTATGTTGGCACTCGTTAAATCTATTATGTAAAGCATTCCAATTTATTGGATGTCAATAGCACATATTTTGAAAGGAATGTTGAATAAAATTAGAAGAAAATGCTTTTGTTTTCTATGAATGGGAAATCAAGAAAAAGATGGGATTCCTTTGGTAAAATGGTCTAAATTAGCTAATCAAAACGAGGCAAGCAGATAAGCATTGAAGAACATTTATATCTTCACTCAAGCTCTAGGAGAAAAGAGTATGTGTAGAACGATCCACAATGAAGGCTTGTAGGGGTAAATAATGAAAAAATAAATATATTGGAGAAAGCTCTATGGAAGAATGGATAAGAATAGAAAGAAAATCTATGAAGCTTGACATATATAATTTGGAAAGCACTAGTCAAAGCTTTTTCTCTGGTGGGAAATTAATTAGCATGGAAAGTAGGAAGAGAAAACGAAGTCAGATTAGGAGAAGACTCTTGGATAAGATGCTTGGGTAACTACAGACTTTATGGTCCTTTATTTGAAACATTTCAGTTTAGAATATTCTTCCTCTCAAGTTGAGAAAGAGGAATTAAGACAAGGATGGAATTCTACAAGGGTTTTAAATTTGCAAAATGAACTTTGTAAAGTATAGATTCACTTTATAGTTCCGTCAAAAAATAGTGCTAGATTGCTTTATGATCAAGAAGATGAGATTAAATGGTAAAAAAATATAATTTCAAGTATATATGCAATAAAATTAGGTTATGCGGCCAAATCGAAAGAAGCACGGGTATGGGAGGAATTATGGTGATGGAAGATAGTGTGAAATTTAATAGCCCCCTTGAAGAAAGAATTTTAATGTGGCTAGCATTGTAAAATGAAATCTTAACATGGTACAGTGGGCCAAAGAAACATTGGATTGGGCCTGGAAGATGTGTTCTATGCAAAGTTAATAAAGAAATAGTTGATCATCTTTTTGTAAAATGTTCGTTCTATAGAGAAGTTTGAAATGAAGCTATTTAGTGATCTAATGGTAGGAACAAATGAGAGAAAGATTCTTAGACATGATGTTTTGGCATTGGTTTTATGACGGATCTGAAACAACTCCAAAAGCATTTCCTTGCTTTGTTATTTGGCATATATGGATCACTTAAACTAACATGATATTTCAAGGAAAGGACATATGTCCTAAGTAGGTAATACACCGATAAGATGTTCTTATGGAGGTTATACGAAGCTAGAAAAGATAAAAGCTCACATAATCTTCAAACAACTTGAAATCGATTATTCAAAAGCATGGGGTATTTTTGACACGGCCTATCAAGGAACTCCATGTATGTGTGGTGTGGATGGTATTTTATTCTTAGAGGAAAATAATTATATATCTATGAAGTATGTAGTAGGGAAAGGAACAAACAATAGAGTTGAATTCTATGTTCTATGGCTACTTTTGCAATGTGCTACAAATAGAAGAATTAATAGGTTATTGGTTATAGGAGATTCAAAACTATTCATGGATTGGGAAAAATGGCAAATGTCAAGTTGTGAATTTTTTGCTTAATCTAGTAATGAGCAACATGCTTGAGGTAAAGGTAATTTTTTCTTAAATTACTTTTTCTCACATTAATAGAGAATTTAATTGTCAAGCAACATATTATCTAAAAAACCTTTATCTTTGCGAGGGAGTTTATTTTCTAAACAAGGGTTCAAAGGTGGTGAACACTTTTTAGAAATTATTCTATCTTTATAGTAATTTTCAGATAGGAGATAGCCAATCAGGGTTAGCTTGGGTGGTTGGAAGAAATGATCGTTGTCCTTCCCACCCAATTTATGTTTTCACTAGTGACGTGTTGATACAACCTTGAACCCTGAAGAATAAGATTTACTCTGAGTGTCATCCTCAAAATGAAGGTAAGTGCCCAAGGGTTTCTTGGATTATATATTCCAAAACTTTCAATTGGGTCTAGCCCGAGCGGTCGAGAGAATGAGTGTTATCATATCCACCGAAGATCAATTCCGACAAATAATGTGTTGATTTCTTAACAAGTATATTGTTGTATTAGTTTTGAGACCTAAAGAATACAGTTTACCTTGGGTACCATCCTCGGAATGAGAGGAATTCATGGGAGATTCACTCAATGAACTTGTGACATAGCACATTCGGTCATGGGATATTAAACAATACCCCTATTTTCACTAGATATTGAAAAATGCCCCCCAAAATCCTTTTGTTCAACCCCCTCCCAATACATATTTACAATTTAAAAACCCCTATTTTTACTGAATATCCTAGGTATCCATTTTTTTCATGGAATTTTTAATACCCCTTTTTATTTCTACCCACTAGTATGGAAACATGACAGAACTTTTACACGCCTACAAATCAAAAAAATAATTTGAAAATAAGAAAGCAAGTGCACTAACATCCCAACATAGGGATATGCCACTATAATAAGATAGCCTTGGGTTCAAGGGATTGGTGTTATACTACTTTCACCCCTCTCTTTACTCTAATACATGGTCATGCATTTTTTGAGGATGGGGGTTTATTTAACTACAAATTCTAAGAGTAGAGAACCCCTATACATAAACTTGTTTTTCATATCAATACATAATAACACATGAAATCACACAAGATTTATGGCCTTAAATTATTGCAAAAGAACCTTATAGTTGAAGAACCTAGTGTTTTGATTTTAAAAATGGCACAATGAACAAGAATCATTTCCTTATGATTAACTTTATTTGAAGTTTTTTTAACTAGTACCCAAAGGAAATACCATCGATTGTAGCACCCAAAAGAATTTTGGGTTCATGGATGAAAGAATACAAGAAATGGGGAGTGGAGGAGATCCTTGTTTATAACCTATATGATGTAACCAATAAGGTAGAAACACTAAGATGCAACCAAATTCATACATTGATAGAATGGAAAGCGAAGAAGTGTATTCTCCTTTTAAGTTATTCGCGATTCTCAAGTATAGTTTGTGAAAAATAAAAATAAATAAAATGACAAAAAATTGCCAACAAAATATGCTTGAGGGATTGGGACTATGGCATACACAACAAGCCCTCGGACCTCCTGTCTATTCCAATTTTCATACACATCAGGCCCTTGCCTATTCACATACACAATAGACCATTGGGCCTCCTATGTATGCCAATAGGCATACACAGCGGGCCCATACATAGCAGGCCCCTGCTTGTTCTCATACACAACAGGCCCCTAGGCCTCCTGTGTATGCTTGTTGGAATATTCAACAATATCACTTTAGGATTTGATTTGGGGGTAGTTGTTAGTGGCACATTTGTAACACACTCAGCTAGCCACACGTCGGGCATGTTAGCTACAAGTCCCTTCTCTGGACTAATTCGATCCCTGCTCTTGTTTTGCCTAACAGGGAATGCATGAAAGATTCACATGCATTGATCAAGATTTATTCTAATCATATAAATATTATAGCATACGACATGAAAAATAATAAACAGCAATATGCATATTCTAATCATATCGAATTCAACGATAATTAAATACATAACGGAATAATTCATACACAGGTAGATAATACCATAACAGAGAGAAATTATATTTTACAGAAGAGAACCACTGACTGGATGTAGACCAAGGACGTTCCACCCAACCGTAGACATTGTTGTTCCAAGTCTCAATAGTAATGTCACCCTCGAGCCATGGTTATGCATCCACAAGGATGGTTCCAGGGTGTTACTCAGCTTCCCAAACAAGTCAACACTCAAGCTCTCACAGGCTTCTCCATCATTCACAGCAATTCAAGTACCCAGCTCTCTTCTACCCAGCATGCACCACCCAAGAGAATGGACCTCCACCCTTGTCTTCCACGCAGTCCCTCAAGCAGTCCTTCTCCTTCCATGGCTCCAGTGCAGCTAGTCCAGAATCTCCATGTTGGGACTCTCAAGACTCACAATGTGAGAAAATTTGGACACAGGCCAAGCATCTCATACATGCAGGCCTCAAATCATGGCTGGATTACACCAGCAATCTCTACAACCAACAAAACCATGGTTGTTCTTCAATGGTTCGATTTCCTTTCCCAAGCCAAACGCGAATGAGGAAAGATGAGTGAGTGAAGGAATGAATGGAGTGCAGACTCCCCGAGAGAGGATGAACAGTGAACAAATCGGGTGAATGAATGTGTGAGGCGACCAGCAACAACACCATAATGGGGACGGGAATGAGAGTGAGTGAATGACCAAAACGAATGAGAGAATTATCCAACGAGATAACCCCTTCCACAAACCAGGGACGGGTTTTTGTAATTCGTGGGGATCAAGAACCTCTTGGCCTTCCCCCAAGAGATCACGTAATTGATTTCCACCCCATTAAACAAAATGGGTAATTAAAAAATGAAATAAACACTTAGCCCCTCAAGCCCCCCACTCTTGTGGAATCATAGCCCCCTATAACTCTAGTCTGTGTTTGTCTAGCAATTAGCGATGTATTTATTATTAATAATGATCACACATTACATTTCTTAGGCATACTGGCCTTTTAATAATTGTTTGGGCACTCTGACCTCTCAGCAATGTAACAATACATTATTTAATATGGGGACTCAAAACCCGGGGTGTTAAAACTTGAAATCCAAATTTGTGCATAAAATTGAACAATGCCTTTCAAAATAAGTTTCATGATGTGTAAACCACTTATGAAATCCCCAAATCTAGTAAAATAATTAAATTAAATTCATTTGTGGGAAGAGAAGCACTACATGATAAACATTAAAACACTAATATGATCCCTTTCAATATTAGATGGACTACAATAATGTGCAACAAGGTTGAATTTCCTAAAAACAATTCCCATCTAGTCACATATTTCCTTTCTTAGATTCAAATTATATTACTGTAATATACATTTTCATCAATCACAAGTTTGTTGAGGTCCAAAAGTACCCTACAGAAAACTCGACATTGGGGAAAAAATTAATATAATAAATGTTTTTCTACCCTGCACAAGCCTGGAAGGATTTTGTATACATTCATTAGCCACATGGAGTTCAAGATCCCTTCTTTGATTCAAATGCATTCAATTCTGACTCATTTGTAATATGAACAAACAGAACTAAAAAACACTAGGAGGAAACTTTTGCAACACTCCTGAAATTTCCACATTCATAGCGAGACTGTGAACTTTGAGTCAGATTCCTTGAAACAATTCAGTTTAAGTGACTTGAGTGATGAAACAAAGAAAAAAGATATGTGTCACGTGTAAAAGGACCAAAACCCATCTAACAACAACATTCCCCAAGCATGAAGTTTAAAAAATTTAATGTGCATTTCCAGCCAAAACGTCTCACTAAAAAGTATGCTTTCATGTAACTATAAAAAACCATAAAATTTTTATTTATGTATATGCTTGCAAAGATAAACACATCTTTCCCTTGATCTAGTTACTCATGAATCTAATTGTACTTGGGAATAATATACCTTTGTAGTTACTATTGAATCTGATTGTACTTGTAAAGAATACCTCTACAAAATTATTTATTGTCGAACATGCCACAGAAGACCCCATCTCCCCAGGGTATCAAATGACTAGAGACCCCCTCTAACTTCAAGACACCAAATGCAAACTCTAAATGAAAGTTACAATCACAAATATTAAATCATAAGAACCCAACAAATACTAAGCATCCACATTTAAAAGGACAGAAACAAGAGAACCTGGAATCTAAGTTGACAAACTAGCACTAAAGGTAATTAACATATATACTATTTGTCAAGAGTCCAATAGAAAGACTAATGTTAATAAGTCTAAATAAATTTTAGTAAAACTCTAAACATTCTGTCAAATAACACTTTCATTTCTATATGCAGAAAGCAAGTTTCAACAACATATGCAGATGTTCAAAACCCAAAAGAATAAAATTAAAAAGAGAAAGGTTGTTGGGAAAACACCGGTTTATATAAGAATCGGACTCTCATAATTTGTTTTTCATGGCAAAGAACAACATGGTTCATTTCCCGTAACAAAATATTGACACAATTCTTTCAAACTACTCTGAAATAATCATATGCTACCAATATTGTAAATTTGAAAAACTTTTGAATCTAAGAACTTGTCAACCAAAGTATAATTGAGATACAACAACTCAATTTTATCAACCCTCTTATTTAATAAGAATGTATATTCTTCTAAATCAACTTCTTTCATTTTAGTACTACCTAAGCACCGACTAGTTCAGTATCTGCTTCAGCATGTACCTCATCGACTGGCCTATAAACCTTGACTCCAACATCCTCAAAATAATCTCCATGTACCTACAACGTTTAATCAAAAAATTCTAAAGTACAAAACACTTAAAAGACATAATAAAAGAGGACAAGGGAAGAGGATTACCTCCATAAACTTTCCAAGGTCAAATTTTGGAGCATTCAAAATTTTAACTTTTCCGACGAATACATTTTGCAGAGGATAAATGGAGGAAGTAGATTTTTCAATCTCCTTCCCAATCACCTCAGGAATAAATTTTTCCACTTGCTCTTTCAGATTACATGAAGTAGATTCATGTACCATGATCTCTCTCATTTTCCTGCGAATCTGAGAATAGAAGTAAAAAGATTATTTCCTTCTGAAATTAAAAACAAATGCAGAATAATTTATAACTTAAAAAAATGTATGTATTCAATTGTTTTATATAACCTATCTTATTTGACTTGTTTGGCCATAGCATGTTCGATTGACTTGATTGGGCCTCCTCTATGTGAATCCAATGCATACCATATGCAAGCCATAGTTATATGTTGTCTTAACATTCACATGAGCTTCAATCAAAGTCTGCCACTTGCGGACCAAGGATCTAAGCTTATCAGTGGTGAAATCCATTCCCTGCAAATGGGTAAATAAAACTCATGTTAGACCATTTTATTCTTTATTTACTTAACTATAATAAAAAACTGTAAACATGGACATCTTACCCAAAAGTTAGTGAGGATATTTCTTCCCTGAACATCCTCTGCAAAAATCTTGATCTTTCTGTAAGCCTAATCTTCGTCATCTGAAGATCAGCTAGAGAAATCCCAAACACATGATGCTTAAGCCCTTCAAAGGAAATCTACAAAGAAAAAGAAAAAATATTATGTTAAAAAGGAATCAAAGAAGAAAACAATACATTTAAGCTACCATGGTGCCTGATTGGAGACTATCCAAAATGCACCTTTTTTCTCTAATTTAGTGATCAACAATTTGCAGATAGGTCAGTCACATTGCCCCTCATTTTATTCACAACTTTTAGAATCCATAAATATATATATTTTCATTGTCTGCACATGTACAAGTATCTACCATCTAGATTACAGATATAACAACACTATGAATAACTAAGAAAGGCATCATTCAAATATTACACTCCTACTCACCCTAGATATCAGCAAATTTTCTTAGACACTACTCTAATTACCATAGTACCCAGTAAACATCACACGTAGAATTGTCTTTGCCATACTTGCAATTTTGTCTTGATTGCCTCAAGTAGTGTCATTTCATTTAACATGATCTTCGGCATTGATAATCCATCCAACACTTTGGAAGGCTAATCAGGATATGTGCGAGTTCATTAAGAATATCATGAGTGTCAATGGGAAAAATAATTTCAGTGGAATGAAGTGCTACTAATGTATCAAACAAAATTGTCATTATTTTTAAACACAAAACATTGTACTATCTCAAATAGAATTCATTATCAATGTTCATTTATCCTTGAGTGCAAATACGGGCAGTTCTATATGTGTTTGATAAGCTCACCCTACACTCACAGCTACAAACTTTCATAGGTTGGAATTATATCTTGTGCCCACAAATATGCATGGAGGTTGAATGTTATGTAACAATGAAAAGGTGGATTTGTTGATGCTTGTTCTATTGTTGGAAGTATCCTTTACAGTTACGGCTTATCGACTAACAATACTAGGTGATTTGCAATCTGGTTATTGGGGTATTTGTACTTTTAAAACATATAAGACTTTGATATATAACCAGACCTAGTTTAGGGAAATTTTAATACGGCTTATAGGGAGTATTACAAGCTTTGTTTCAGATTTAAATAGTTGTCTTAATCCTCTATTTGTATGCTAAAACAACAACAATGAATTCATGCTCTGTTTATCCCACCTAGAAATGCACGTATATTTTGTGGAAAATTAATATGTTCATATATATAAAACTGTAATCTGATGATGGGATTAAGATTCACCAGTTTTCATGCCTTATTATTGAGTATTTTTCAGCATTGTCAAAATAGGGAATTACCCTCAAACATACACATATAAATATAGACTATGTGGAATGAATGACTAAAACACAATACAGAGGTAGCGGACTTGTGTCTTGGTTGCATGCTTTGTTTCTATACACCTTATCACAGTTGTCTATTATACATAGTAGAAGTATTCCAAAGTGCAACCAGATTTTTGGAGGGCGATTTTACAACAGTATGCAAGTAACATATGAAATCAAATTTTTAATTGTATAACCACCCAGAGTATCTTCTATATGTACATTGATCCTAAAATTAGAAGGGAATAAGGATTGCAAGCCTAATGCTTTGTTAATCTGTCTTGGAATTCTTACATCAGCATGTGGTAAAAGAGTCCATGTTCATTAATATAAAATTATGACTTGAAAGCAAATTCTATGATTGCTCTGGTCTCACCTTAATACTATAACCTTGAGAATTGGTCATGTATTTAATGAAGAGTTCACGTAGAGAATAAAATTAGGCCTTTATTACCCCATTTCATGTGATCATTGCATAAGAAATTTCCATTTCATGTGATCATTGAAATTCCAGACTGCAACCATGCAAGTAATATATGAAATCAATTTTTGAATTGATAACCACCCAGAGTAACCTATGTTTGTACATTGATCCTAAAAGTAGAAGGGAATAATGATTGCAAACCTAATGCTATGTTAATATTATTTGGAATTCTTACATTAGCATGTGGTAAAAGATTCCATGTTCATTAATATAAAATTATGAGTTGAAAGCAAATTTTATGATTGCTCGTCTCACCTTAATACTATAATCTTGAGGTCCCTGAGGTGTAGGACAGTCGGTGAGGGAGTGTGCTGTTAAGGCACTCTGTGATGTTAAAGTCATCAGTTCAAAACCTGCAGGGACAAAAAATCCATCCATGTTAAGGGTTGGTGTGGCTCAGGCCGGGTGCAATCCTCGGGTGATTTTGACTGCTTAGGTGCCCCTGAGTCGTGGTTTCTCAGCCACAGGCTACTCCCGCAGGTCACAAACAAACTAGAAAACAAAAAAAAAATACTACAAGCTTGAGAATTGGTCATGTAGTTAATGAAGAGTTCGCGTAGAGAAGAAAATTAAGCCTTTATTACCCCATTTTATGTGATCATTGCATAATAAATTTTTGTTTCATGTGATCATTGAAATTCCAGAGTGCAACCATGCAAGTAATATATGAAATCAATTTTTAAATTGTATAACCACCCAGAGTATCCTTTGTCTGTACATTGATCCTAAAAGTAGAAGGGAATAATGATTGCAAACCTAAGGCTCTATTAATTTTCCTTGGAATTCTTACATCAGCATGTGGTAAAAGAGTACATGTTCATTAATATAAAATTATGAGTTGAAAGAAAATTTTATGACTGCTCTGGTCTCACCTTAATACTATAACCTTGAGAATTGGTCATGTAGTTAATGAAGAGTTCGCGTAGGGAAGAAAATTAGGCCTTTATTACCCCATTTCATGTGATCATTGAAATTCCAGAGTGAAACCATATTTTTGGAGGGCGATTTTACAGCAGCATGCAAGTAATATATGAAATCAATTTTTGAATTGTATAACCACCCACAATATCCTTTGTCTGTACATTGATCCTAAAAGTAGAAGGGAATAATGATTGCAAACCTAATGCTATTTTAATCTGCCTTGGAATTCTTACATCAGCATGTGGTAAAAGAGTTTGGGTTCATTAATATAAAATTATGAGTTGAAAGCAAATTCTATGACTGCTATGGTATCACCTTAATACTATAAGCTTGAGAATTGTTCATGTATTTAATGAAGAGTTTGCGTAGAGAATGAAATTAGGCCTTTATTACCCCATTTCATGTGATCATTGCATAAGAAATTTCCAGCCTCAAAAAGAACAGAGTACCTTCATAACATACATCAATACAAACAGAGAATTGTTAGTTCTTTATGTTGTTGGGCATCCATAAGCCATTTGAAGAA
>JASDQU010100187.1:401155-412877 GCA_032191745.1 Picea mariana
ACACTGCAGCATGAGAGGGGCCAAGTAGTTACAGAGTTCACCAATACCTTCCATACCTTGCACACCAAGTTGGGTATCAAAGACTCCGAACGACATTTGGTTCTGAAATACCATGGGGCTCTACACAGATACATCCAGACTGAAATGGATTTTCTGGACATCTCATCACTCGGTGCTGCTTATCGATATGTTGTTAAAATCAAGCAGAAATTTAAGCACCAAAACAAACGGGAGTTCGGGTCTGCAAATCCGCAACAACCAAAGTATGACAAAGACGACCCTAACAAACAGTCTCCCGAAAACTAGTCCAAGCCACAGGAAAGGAAGTGTCATGGGAAGACAAAGAAGGACACTAAAAAATGGTGCGATTTCCACAAAATCCCCTTGCACAACACCGATGAATTTAGCCCAAAACAGTCATTGGTGGATGAGATCAAAGACAAGGAGCCAAACCTTGATTCATAATCTGATTCTAAAAATACTAGTAAAGGACAGATCATTGATGTAGACCCCATTGCTATTGTCACAACCGCAACTATTCAACCAGAAGAACCAACATATCCCCGCTGCATTTTATTGTTAATAGCGGAATCCAGAAGAACCTCATCTCAGCAGAGGTCGTCAAACCGTTGGTATTGTTGACAACACCACACCTGCAACCATACAACATTGGGTGGCTTCGCCAAGGATGAGATCTCCATGTCAGCCAACAGTGACGATTATCATACGACATCCAACCCTTCAAGGATGAGGTATTATGTGATGTTGCCCCACTAGATGTCTGTGATATCCTCTTGGGCCAACCATATATGTAGAGACACCATGCTGTTTATGAGTCTCGAACCCGTAGTGTCATTGTTACTTTGGGGGGTCATCTCTACAGAATACCAGAGGTAGTTCCAACTATTGTTCCACCTAAACAGTACCGCAAGGTAGTATCTCATACTGCAAAATTCAGCTTCTTCACAATCTATTCAAAAGAGGAACATAAGGACACTGCAACCACTACAACCTCTCCCCAAGCACCTTCTATCCAATAGAAGCATGTCAACAAGGTTGCAACAAAGCAAAAAGATTTCTTCTACACACAGGAATATCATGTAGCCAGACTGGCTAAAAAGGTCCAACCCTTCCAGACACATGTTCGTGACAACCTTCAACAAGCTAAGCAACACAACTTCTCCAACAAGGCAAGAAAATCCTCAAGATGCAGATTCAGAAAATGATTTTACTTCTCCCCCGGGCACTCAATGCAATGGATACCATTTCTTCCTAAGGAGGGAGGATTTATCCAGGTGGATATCGGTGGCCACCCACCTTTTCCAACTGGCTCAAAACAATTTTATGGCAATTTTGGTGATTTACTATTTTTAGCAGTTTTTAACTTCCGGGGCTATTTTGAGGGCCTAAATGAATGTTTTTCGATATAGATCTTCTCAATGATATCCAAATCCATCAATGAGCCCCCAAAATGAATTTCCTCGATGATACCTTTCCAACGGGCTATCATACACCTAAAACGAAGATCGTATGCAAAAGTTACGACCCCAGGAAGTTGATGTACTAACTTACCCAAACGGGGCCCACATGACTTTTGTTGCTTCATCTCCTAGAGTTGGGTTTTTGGATGTCTAGGGTTTTTGGAATTCCTGTTTATTGTAAAAATGCCTTCAGATCCTCAATGTAATCATCTTCTTGTGAATGCGATTAGTTGTCACATCTCTTCTTAGAGATATGCTGCCACCATTCTAGCGAGTCTTTCACTCTGTATTTTTACAGTCTCTGTACATTTCTTTCATTAATAGAAATCATGTATTACTGTATATCTGTATTTATGGTTGCATCTCTAATACATTTCTATTATATTATTTGATATTTGCGATATCTTTGTGCATTTATTTATTATATCTCCGCTCTCATTTCGTGCCGAAAATAATCCAGATCACTGTGGCTGTGACCCTCCGTGCACACTGCTCTCAGCTTGTCCCTTCCGTTTGGCTTGTGGGGATGAGACCCCCACCTCTGTTACACCCTCGTGTACTGCTTCCTGTCCTACCTCTAGTTCATAGCTCTGTGGTGTTGAACCCCATGGCCTGATCGGTCTGTCGTGGCCCTTATCCCCTCGAGGTATTGGACTTAGTTCTTTCTGGTCCTCCTCCATCTCCCCGACCTCCTGCGCTGAGTTATGTTCCTCCTCTATCATCACTGGGTTTGTTTCATACTCTGGTGTGTGGATTTCATTCATATCCACCACTACGGGTACCTCTTTCTCCCTTGCGTCTGTCGCGCGATCAATACTTCGTGTGTTATTGTCGGCCCTGCCCGACTCTCCAACTCGGGGTGGTGACATTGTGACGAGGTCTAGGCTATAAATATGTGAACTCGACGAATGCTCGGTCGAATTATCGCTCTATCACTCTTTCAATCGGCTCTGCCATGTTCTCCTTATCAATTGACATAATGATATTCTTTTCCCCCCTTTTTCTCGACTTTATAGCAGGACGGTGAAGTGACAACTATTCCGCACTGATAGTTGTCCCTTTTTCACTTTTGGCTGCGCGTCCTGTGTGTGGTACCATTGTACGTGTTAACTGCTGTCCTTTGTGTCATTTTTTCATACTTTTCCATTTTCACTGCATTAAGTTCGTTACCTCTGTGTACAAAATGCCATTTTTTGGGGTAGTTTCAACAACCACCGCTAGTTGGCGCCTGAATTCCACAGTCGTCATTTTCCAAATTTCCACACTATTCGACCGTTGGTCCTTTTTCTAGCGCGCTGGGATTTTTGAGCACGTAGAGTCCTTGGATTCTATACCCTTTTCTTCTAGTTCAATATTCTTATTTCGTTGCGCTGACTCAATGACTTGTGTGCGCAAACTCTTTTCATTTTCATCATACTGATTCTCTCACCTACGCGTGCATTTTTTTTTTTTAACTACTTCATGGTAACTTTCAAGTTGCGGGTGGTCGACTGTCCTTGTACAACTTCAGTCGACTCCCATTGATCATGCTATTCCTTCCAAATATTTCAACTGTACAGGTCCTCCATCTGTGACAGTCTTGACCTCATATGGTCCCAACCAATGCATTTTGAACTTTCCTGGATGTTGAAAAAAATTGCTGTCATACAGTAGGACTAAGTATCCTTCCTTGAAAATTTTTCTCTTGATATGTCGGTCATGCCAAGCTTTGTCCCTTGATTTCTATAATTCTTGGTGAAAGCCTACTAGAATCATATCTTCTTCCATGCTCATCAACTGACTTAACCTTTCTTGTACTGTGCCTCGCTCTATCATGTTGGTAATTGCTGTGACACACAAACATGGTACCAAGAATTCTAATGGCACCATTGCTTCTTGTCCATACACCAATCTAAATGGTGTCTTCCCTGTCATCTTTTTACAGGTATTTCTATATGCCCATAATACTGCTGATATCTTTGAATCCCATTCGTCCCTACTGACATTGCAAATCTTAGTTAGGGCATTTTCTAGAATCTTGTTGAAGGCTTCCATTGTGCCATTTTCCTGAGGATGATATGGCATCATTTTTTGATGGTAGACCTCAAATTCTTTAGTTAGAGCTCTGATAGTTCTGTTGATAAAGTGAGTGCATTGGGCACTCATCAGGATCCTTGGACATCCAAATCTGGTGAGCACATGTTCAAAAAGGAAGTGTGTTGTTGTCTTTGCGCTGCAATCTTTAACTGGTGTTGCCTCTGCCCATCTTGAGAGGTATTCCATTGCAATGATGATGTATTGCGCACCTGATATTCTTGTGGGTGGGTGAATTGGCCCAAAAAAATCGATAGCCCATTTTTCAAACACTTGTAGCATTACTTGTGGGTGTAAGGGAATCTCATACAGTCTGTTTGGTTTGCCAAACCTCTGAAAAACATCGCATTTTTGATAGTATTCCTTTGCATCTTGATGAATAGTTGACCACCATAATCTTGCGTGCAGTACCTTTTGCATGGTATCTTTTCCTACATAGTGTCCTCCCGCTATTCCTTCATGAGATTCTGCCAGTATCCTAGGCATTTTGTGTTCCAACATGCACCTTCTCAAGATGCTGTCTGCTCCTATTTGTATAAGTTCCCTACGATCAATTAGTAGTCGGATGCTTGGACAACCAGATTCTTACTCTGCACAGTGTTAAATTCCTGTGGTGTAGTCCCTGTACTTAAATACTCAATAATGTCAGCGAAATAGTCATCCGCGACTTGAACTGAAAATAACTACGCGTTAGGGAAGGTATCCTCTAATTTTGTAGGCTCCTTGCCATTGGTGACCCTCGACAAGTGATCAGGTCCTGCGTTTAGCTTCCCTAGTTTCACTATGACTTCAAAGTCAAATTCTTGAAATAAAAGTAACCATCGACAAATTCTCCCCCCCCCCAACACTGGCTTGTTGACTAGGTACTTCAGGGATGAATTATTTGTGAACAACTTAAAATATTTTCCAAGTAGGTAAGGCCTGAAATTTTGAAGTGCATACACCATTGCTAGACATTCTCACTCTGTAGTGTTGTAGTTCTGCTCAGAGTCTAAATTTTTTTTGCTTGCAAATTCTATGGTATGGTCCAAATCCCTTGCTCATGGTTGCGCCATAATAGCTCCCAGGGCTATGGATGATGCATCTACATGCACATGGAATGTATTCTCCCAATCTGGAAAGACTAAGATGGGTGCTGTGACCATATTCTCCTTTAGGGTGTCCAATCCTTGCTGAAAACTCTCATTCCACTGGAATTTAGTATCTTTCTTGAGCAATTTATCCATCGACGCAGTGATCTACACATACCGCTTGATAAATTTTCTGTAATATCCTGTATGTCCCAATGTGGCCTGCAACTGGCACATTGATTTCGGTGGTGGTAAGTTCACAATTACTACAATTTTTGCAGGATCCACGATCAGACCTTGTCTGCATACTATGTGACCCAATAGAATTTTGAAGGGTATTCCAAATATACATTTCTTAATGTTCAAGGATATTTGGCATTGCTTGCATCTTTCTAACATCAACCTCAACACCTCTACATGATCCTTCAACAGGTTGTACATTGTCCAATCATCCAAATATACCTCTAGAAACTGATGGATTAATTCTTTGAAGGCAACAATGACTACTCTGGAGAAAATTACAGGTGCATTTTTCAGTCCAAAAGGCATGAATGTGTACTGGTAGGATCCCCGTTCTGTTTCAAAGGTAGTCTTGTGTCTATCTTCTGGTGCTATCTTGATTTGGTGGTATCCTGAGAATCCATCAGTGAATGAGTATGCTTCCTGGCCTCCCACATTTTCTAGGACTTCATCTGTAAAGGGTGTAGGGAAGGGGTTATGTAGGCAAGCATCATTGAGATTTCTCATATCTACACAAATTATTATGCCTCGATTTTTCTCTTGAGCTACCATGAGGCTTATCCATTCT
The DNA here is from genome assembly GCA_032191745.1 of Picea mariana. Classification (NCBI taxonomy): domain Eukaryota; kingdom Viridiplantae; phylum Streptophyta; class Pinopsida; order Pinales; family Pinaceae; genus Picea; species Picea mariana. The sequence continues at coordinate 406,588 of JASDQU010100187.1, forward strand.
AATTCTTCTACTAGTTCTATGATTCCTGCTTCCAACATTCTGTCAATTTCTTCTCTTACCTTCTCCTTGTAATGGGGTTCAATCTGTAAGGCCTCTGTCTAATAGGTTTTGCCTCCGGTTTGAGAGGGATCTTCATCTCTCCAAGTTCTCCTGCAATACCCTTCATTTTGGTAAAGGTCGTTGAGAACATGTCACTGTACTCATGCAATAATTCTATTATCATGTCCACTATTTGCTCGTCCCAGTAGTCTCCAATGTTGGCCATTTTGGGATTCTCAATTGTCCCAATGTTGAATTTCTTCACCTTGATTGGCGCAACAATTACTTCTAATTATATAGGTGGACCTTCCACTTCTCTTTCTCCTTCAACTTCTTCAATCTGAATATTGCGCGGATCATCTTCATCTAGTACTTCTTCCTGCGCATGGTAGCATGACATCAGTTCTTTCACTGTCTGTCTGTTATGCTGTTGTTCTTCTGTTATGAGTTCAACTTATGGTTCCTTAATGAATATCACCCCTCTTATTTGTTTAAGGGTTTTGTCTATGTTGGGGTTCTCATGCTCAAATGAGAAAGTGACTGTAAAGTTCTGCTATAGTACTAGCCAACTCGTAGATCCTCTGTGCAGTTGCTGGTCCGTATACCAGTTTTTTGGGATGCCCTCTAATGTGTGTACAAAATGATGATGCCATTATTATGGGGGTGTCATTTTACAAAGTGCTTTGCAATTCTCCAAGTGTTCTATTGGTGCCCCATGTCCATCATATTTATGCTATTGGTAGCTTCTTTATTCTGCGCCAAACCTGATGCGCAATAACTGCTTACATTGGTACCAATCCTTGATTATTTCTTTGTGTGCGCCCCACCATCTTGCAAGTGTAGCCTTAAGTGCGATGTCGAGAGTTAAAAATCTCTTACTATCTGATACTTTGTCCTCATATCTCGTTAGGAATTCTTCCAGGTCATTGATTCCATGGAAACTTGGAGGTTCTTTGACTTCTGTCCCAACCCACCTTACTGCACGGTCTATTCAGGCGCATCTTCTGGTTGAGACCTCATGTAGGCATTGCTGCCATTTGTCCAGACCAATGTATGAGTTGGAAGCACATGATGTGATACTTCTCCAGCTAAGGACACCATCTACAGTTGGATTAATGTAATCTTCGGTGTGCGTGGTGGTCTAGTACAACTGGTTAATTTCTTCTAGGTCTAGACATGTTGGTTCCACAAATATTTCATATTTTGATGGATCTAGAGGCGCAATAACCTTGTATTCTTCTGACTCAAATGTCATCTTCCTGGTCTTCAGGTTGATTATCGCCTGATTTTCAAACGCCCAATCCAATCCTAGTAAGGCTGGATATGGTGTTGTGTCATCTGCGATTTCAATCACTTTGAAGTCTGCCTTAGTGCGCACTCCGTCCAGATCTACTGTCACTCCTTTTGGCCTCCCTATTGGTAGAACTATGCGTTGATTTGCTAACTTTAGTTGGACTGGCGAGTAGCCTAAGGTAGGTTCTCCCATGCATTTCCATGTCTTTTTGGGTAATACATTCACTTCAGATCCCAGATCTAATATCACATCGCTCATGTTGAAATCTCTGATGTTGGCATTCAATCTAAATTCTTTGCTAGTTCTCCTTATGGCATGAAGGTGATTGACTATCCTCTGTTCTAACTTTCCCTCAGAGTTTGTGGTACATTTATCTAACAGATTATATAATATTATAATAGATGATGGATCCTTAAATAATTGAATACATGATTGCAGGAAAGTTTTAATACAACTTACTTGGTTTCCCCAGTGGACTTCACTGATGTGGTCCAATGATGGTAATATTTCATACATTGGGACGTCTTGGGTATGCTGCATGGTAGATGTAGATGCAACATTTTGCTTGAGAAATTCTTGTCTGGCCTCCTTCTCCTTTTTTGCATCAAATTGCTTGGGTGGCTCAGTGTTTTTCTTAATCCACTGATGCTGTACTAGTTCCTGTTTATCCACATCATCGCCTGTTTCAACACCTTCGCGCATCACTATGTTGATGTTCCTGCCATCTTCTTTAGATTCTATAGATATCCACTTTACATTCTGATTGTTCTGATTCTGTTTCTCCTGTATCTTCCCCAATAATGTTGTGCAATCCTCTGTGTCGTGATCTGCTGTGCGGCAATACATGCATGTTGCGGTTGGTAGAGGGAATTCTCTTGCATAGTTCCATGGTTGTTGGAAGTTATGGCACACTACTTGACCTCTTCCGCTTCCAAAGCCTCCTTTGCCTCGTCCACCTCCTCTGTACCCAACGCGATATCCATGTGGTGTATTGTATTGAGGTACCTGATTATACTACGAAGGGTTATACTGTGGCTGCACAATGTTATACTAGGGTTGTGAGTTGTTATAATGCTATGACACATTATTATACTGCGATGGTGCTTGATTAAATTGAGGTGCAGCTTGCCCCATCATCATTTCGGCTTGCACCTTATATGTGTCTGACGTCCTTTCCCTCATCAGATCCATGGTTCTACAGTCTTTTTCATCGTGGCCTATTGACTTGCAAAAAGTGAAGTATGTATTCTTTGGTATTGTCTGTTATTTCTGCATCATAGGACAATGATATGGATCATGCTTGTGTGTCTTGCAAATTTCACACCAGGGTCCTCCTGTTGGCAATGGATTTGGCATCCCTGTTACCATATAATGCGTGAATGTTGGACATTCATTCTTATGGTGCCCTTCTGTTCTACATCTGGTACACCAAACAACTTCACGCTTGTCCTTGCCCTTATTCTGATTGAGTTGAAAGGTAATATTCTTCAGATCCTCGTTCAACTCCTCTATAAATGGATCTTTCTTGTGGTACTGATTCTCCTCCATTTGCAAGGCTTCTTGTAGAGCCTTTGCTTGAGATTGGAATTTCTGTTGTCTGAATGGGTATTTCAGGTGTGGTAACAAAGAATTCACAAACATATGCCTATGCTACATGTCAGTCATGGCATACCTCAATTTTCCTTTCAGACGTTTAAATCGTTGGTCAATTTCCCAGACATATTCTCCTAGTTTCTGTCGGATTTCTATCATTTCATTCATGTATTGATCCTCTTAGCTTGGCTTCTGGAACTCATTAATCAATAATCTCTTAATGTCTGTCAATGTCCTTGTCATCCTGGGTGCACTGTTTACATCTAGACTCATGTACCATTCTAGTGTGCAGTCTCTTAGCGTGATAGATAGTTGCACAAGTTTAGTGTCTTCATCAATGATCTTTTTTTCTTTCCAAATCTTTGCACAAATAAACAAGTGTTTCTCAGGGTATTTTGCTGCCTCTCCTCAAAATTCTGGTAACCGAATGGTGGGATCATGTCTTGCCATCTTGAATGCTGAACTACTATCTCTGCGTGATGTAGATACTTGATTAATGATTCCTGAATTGGCTCCCCCAATTGTTGTTCCTTGTGTAGATGTACTTTCAGATGTCTTCCTTCTCCCAAAATTAGGTTGTCTAAATGGTGGTGTTCTTTTTGGTGTATTAGCCGCACATGGGTTTATGGGTTCCACACTAACATTGATATGGATAGGATTGCTTCCTTCTCTTCCCTCTCTTGGACCTATCGTCTTCCTCTCATATGTCCTGCGCATGATTTCCTCAATTTGCTCCACATCCCAAAGATCCTCTACCTCCTCTTCATCACTTGCCAAGCCTTCCCTCGCAGCTATGGCTCTCTTCTTTGTGTTCACCTTGTATTGGTAGGGTACTCCACTGCATGTCTTTCTAGCTGTTTCCATGATCCGATTGATCTGGTCGTCATCCATCATGATTGGGTCCAAGGCTTCCTCCTTCTTTCCTTTATCCACTTCTCCTTTTTTGTCAGTGCTTCCCCCCTTCCCCCAAGCACACATGAAATTTTAGCTGTCCGACTCCATTGTCATTACACCATTATTATAGAGAAATATCTTAATTGAAGTATACAACGATCTAATATACCTTCCTCGAGGCCCTCGTAGAAAATCTTGCTTTGTTGTGCTGTATGACTTCACGATATCTACCGCTTTTGTTATAAAGCCTGCTACAATACTGTCGATCCAAAAATCTACTGCGTGGGTGAATTTATTATTCACCTGCTATAAATGTGCGATCTGAACTGGGGTCCATTCTAACTGTCAGATCCAATTTGTTACATGGTTATCCTTAAACCTCAATATCCACTCCCTCAATAAGTGTGGAAAATCATAGAAGAAGACTTCATGCAGATCAATAAACACATGTTTCTCAAGATATTTGCGCGGTGTTACTAAAGGGTTTCTGTGATCTTTCTGTGCAAACTCTAGCTCCTTTGTCTTCAGCTAGCTTTCGATCTTTGCTTTTGTGGGATTCCACGGTCTCATCATCCCCTTCTATCGATACATTCTCTCACCTTCTTGTCGTCCAATTCGGTATTATTTTGACACGCCTTCCAGAGATCTCACATTCTTTTAATAGATCTTCAACAGATCCCATCCACCTAATCCTATTTTGTTCCAACCGGCAACGTAACCATTTGTTGGTTGCTTATTTGAGTTATACCTTTAACATGATTGACCCAAGTTCAAGTCTACTAGGGATCCAACAAAGCCTCTAAAACTATCGCCTCTCCTGGTAAACCAGAAGGCAACACAGTACACAGAGTGCACTGTGCAGTCTCACCCGAGATAGTTCTATGGGTGGATGCAACGTTCAGGTGCTTGCAACCGAGAAATGAGTGGGGATCTGGGACTGTGCTATGTGATCTTCAGTCAATTACTATATCATTAATCTATCTTAGCTATTCTGTCGTTCTTTATTCATGCATGTAAATCAACATATCTAACTACTTCATCAAGACATTCATCTATAATCTAACCATTGTCAACAAAGACATAAACAATAAACATTCCACATAACAAATTATTTACCGTTGTTCACCCCCTCCTGAGCTACGTCCACAAAGATTTGGCTCTTAAGCTCTTTTATTATGGTTCTGTCATATATGGCGCCGCATGCACTACAACTCCGTTCATACGTTCACAAAACAAACTCCTTGACCTTTATGAGGTTGACTAGATCACACCAAGCTCCTCAGCCCATGATCTAACCCTCAAGGTCTAGTTACTTTTCTCTCCCATAGCTCAACAACTTACAAAAAGGTATCAAATTATAGTCATGTTACAAACCTGCTTCTCTATCTCACCCGAGTAACACACAATCATCAGCTCCCCCCTAGACCTTATTTATATCTATTTTTGGCTCATCATCCATTACATCCTCTTACCAAAACCCTAGCCTAATTAGGTCTTCTTGCATTCTATCCTTGCATGCTTTTCTCCCCTGCATGCACATTTTCCTTTCATCCACTGCTTTTCTTTCCAACTGTATTTCTTTCCCATCTTCTTGCATGTGTGCCTCACATGCCTTTCTTCTAGCTATCTTTCCTCGACATCGTGAATTTTCCCCAAACTGGGCCTGTGCCCAACACCTAATCAATAGATCTCTATCTCACTGAGTCTCACAAGAGAATCATCTGGAGTACCACATCATCTCAACTCTCTACACAAAGGAGAATGATACACCCATCACTTGGGCACCTTCACCCCTGAAAAATGTACACATCGTTTCATCTCAAATGACACACTCATCTCATGGGGATCCTCACCCCACATAGGGGCATACATATCGACAGACCCATCTCATGGGAATCCTCACCCCACATAGGGGCACACATCATTTCATCTCAGTATCAGAGAGGAACAACACACCCATCTCACGGGCACACCCAACTCATGGGCTTTCTCATAGGTCGACTCACTCAGTTTGTGTCTTGGAGGATCTCTCACGAAGCTGTAATCATCAACACTCCCACTCAGCTAGGGAGGCATTCTCCACCAGGCCAAGTCTCTCACAGAAGTACTCGAACTTCGTCTTGGCAAGTGGTTTGGTGAAGATATCTGTAATCTTCTCATGTGTAGGAAGGTACTGTACATATACTTCTTTCCTCTGCACCATGTCTCTGATATAATGATATTTTATCTCAATGTGTTTTGATCTATTGTTAAACACAAGGTTCTCGTAGAGCTTCACACAACTCTGTTTATCACAATGAATAATGGTAAGATCCATCTCATGATCAAACAAATCTGTCAAGAGCTTTCAAAGCCACACTGCTTCGCGGACTGCCACACTCAATGCTATATACTCTGCTTTTGCTGTACTCAAGGCCACAGAGCTTTGTTTCCTACTGCACCAGAAAACCATGGTAGACTCCAAGGTAAA
>JASDQU010100188.1:2094-33674 GCA_032191745.1 Picea mariana
GCCCTTTGGCTTGTGTAATTCCCCCTCCACCTTCCAAAGCCTCATGAATCATGTCTTCCATCCTTTTCTCCGCCATTTTGTCTTAGTTTTCTTTGATGATATCCTCATCTATAGCAAAACCTGGACATACCATCTTACTCATGTGGATCGAGTTCTCCATCTACTCTCTCAGCACCAACTTTTCCTGAAACAATCTAAATGTGCTTTTCCTGCCTCGGAAGTAGAATACTTGGGTCATCTGGTTGGCAAGGATGGCTTCAGGGTGGATCCTAAAAAGATTGAAGCTATGCAAAACTAGCCTCACCCAAAGACTCTTAAGAGCTTGCGTGGATTTCTGGGCTTAACAGGGTATTATCGCAAGTTTGTTAAGAATTATGGGAAGATTGCAACACCTCTCACTGCTCTCCTCAAAAAGAACTCTTTCACTTGGACTCCAGCTGCTGCTCAAGCTTTTCAAACCTTGAAGATGGCCATGTGCACCACTCCAGTCCTCTCCCTTCCTGATTTCACAAAGACATTTGTGTTGGAATGTGATGCCTCAGGGAAAGGAATTGGTGTTGTCCTTATGCAAGAGGGTCTAACTTTAGCCTTTACCAGCAAGCAACTATTTGAAAGAAATTTGGGAAAATCCATCTATGAAAAGGAAATGTTGGCTATTCTGCATGTCATTGATCTGTGGCGCCCTTATCTATTGGGGAAACATTTCCAACTTAAGACATACCATCAAAGCCTCAAGTATTTTTTGGAACAACGCATTTCCTCACTAGAACAACAAAAATGGGTGATTAACCTCTTCGGATATGATTATGATATCATTTACAATAAAGGAAAAGAAAATGTGGTTGCGGATTTCCCGCAAATATGAAGATGAAGGATCCATTTTTTCTCTTTCATTCATTGTCCTAGACTGGCTCCAAGCCGTTCTCCAGGAATGGCTACAAGATCCCAAAAGTCCGCAGCTGATCCAACAATTGCAGTCCGATGCTCCAGCTTCCCCAGGGTACTCTTTGCTCCATGATGAACTTTGATACAAAGTTCATTTGTATTTAAGTAAACAATCAAAGCTTAAATCCACGGTACTTTCTGAGCTTCATGCTACACCCACAGCAGGGCACTCTGGGTTCACCAAAACCTATGACAGGGTCAAACGTTCCTTTTTTTGGGATGGTATGAAACAAGACATTCATGATTTTGTCACTGAATGTGATGTATTTCAACGCAAAAAGGGAGAAACAGTCAAATCTTTGGGCACACTACAACCACTCCCGATTCCACCTGCTATTTGGAAGGATATCTCTATGGATTTTATTACTAGCTTACCCAAATCAGGAAATAAATAAGTCATCATGGTGGTTGTCGATCGCCTTTCCAAGTATGCTCATTTCTGCACCCTTCAACACCCGTTTACAACATCCATAGTGGCTTAATTTTTCATGGATCAGGTCTTCAAGCTTCATGGCATGCCACACTCTATTGTTTCTGATCGCGACCCAACTTTCACAAGAAATTTTTGGCAAGAAATATTCAAGATACAAGGCACCAAATTGCATCTCAGCACATCTTATCATCCCTAGACTAATGGCCAGACAGAAGTTGTCAACAAGTGTTTGGAAACATATTTGAGGTGTTTTTCCTTGGAAAAGCAAAATCAATGGGCTCAATGGTTACCTCTAGCTTAATGGTGGTACAACACTTCATACCATACAACTACACACATGAATCCTTTTGAAGTAGTATATGGACATAATCCACCTTCAGTTCTCTCATACTTACCAGGTGCCTCGAAGGTCCAGGCGGTTGACCTAACACTTACAGCTCGAGAGGCTATTCTCCGTACACTCAAAGAGAATTTGGTCATGGCACAAAATTGCATGAAGCGAAAAGAAGATCAAGGTCGCTATGAATGTCAATTTGCAGAAGGGGTTCAGGTGTTTCTTCGACTGCAACCTTACAAGAAAAATTCCCTCAAGGTCGAGCATTGTCAGAAGCTAGAGCCCAAATTTTATGGTCCTTATACCGTTCTCAAGCGTGTGGGACAAGTAGCCTATCAGTTAGCTTTTCCCAGCCATTCGAAGCTAAATACTGTTTTTCATGTTTCATGCTTAAAGAAGGTGATTGGAGCTAAGTGCCTAATTCAAACCAACCTTCCAGAGTTAGCTAAAGAAGGATCCATTTGGCTACAACCAAAAGAAGTTTTGGACCAGCGTGAGCGTCGCCTACATTAGAGAACCATCAAGGAAGTGCTAGTCTAGTGGAAAGATACAACTCCAATAGATGCCACTTGGGAACCAGCTACCATTCTATAACAATTTCCTCATCTAAAGCCTTGAGGACAAGGTTGTTTTTAAGGGGAAGAACATGTTAGAGTCCTAACCCGCACATAGGTAGAACAATATATTCAGTTGTAATAAAGGTCAATATTAATAAGGCCTTTCAATAAAATAAAATAAGGCGAATGTAAGAAGACCTAATAGAAGCTTCTGCTTCTAGAAGGATCTTCCACTAGATGCTTCTTTTTAGTATAAATAGGAGACGAGGGTATGAGAACCCTATCTTGGATATTATTGTAATAGAGCTCTGTTCAACTGGAGGTTTCCCCCTCGAAGAGGCCCGTGAACATTTCTTTCAGATTCAAAGTGTTATTTCTGTTATTATTCTCTTATCATTTCAGTGCTATTGTGGTGAATGTTCTAGTTATATTGTTATTATTCTGCCATTTCTAGCATTTTATTTATGTTCTGCATACATTTTATATCTGGTATATTACAAAATCACATACCTACACCTCCTCTTCTTCGCCTCAAGGGGGATTATCAAATAGCTCTTTGAGGACAGGGAGGAATTTGGTAGCCTTGAAGTATCTGTAATCGAGGACCTTGTTGGTAGCATCGAGCACATCAACTTCATTCCCTTCCAATTCCATCATATTGGCCCCTACTTTGGCATAATTAGGACTGCCAAGCTCTACGAATAGAGCTTCCTAGTTCCCCTTCTCCCTGTTCAACAATAAATTAACTTGGTGGATTTCTTAATTATAATACTATTTCAACCTAAAGAATGAACTAAGGGCCATATTGAATATTTAATAGAATTTAAGAAGCACATTTGGAAAAACAACAAATGATCCATAAGATTTGTTAGCATGCCTTATCGCTAAATATTAAGAATTTCCTTGGCCTCGACCCGCCCCTCCATGAGATCCTCACCCGTGTATTTACCAAGAATCTTATGTTTCTTCTTCTCCACAACCATGCGCTCGATCACATCGATGTTATGCATACACCAAAAAAGGGAGAGTCAATGTGCATTAGTTATAAATGCACCAGGGTGTTCTTGTTATATTCAGGTATGGGGAATTTTTATTATATTACTGTACCGATTAATTTTATTATATTAACGTATAGGTGCATGTTTTTCAATACCAAACCAATTCATTTTGACAAGAAACACACACCAAAAAAACCTTCGCTTGCCCATTTTTATTTATTTATATAGAACATCCATTAAAACCTCTGTAGCCAATAGAGGTGATTGTAGCGGAGGTTATTGCCAATTTTTTTTATACTTCTCCTAGTTAAATACCCATCATTGTACTCACCTTCATTTAACTTCTCCTATAGCCTATATAATCCTTCCTTAGAAAGTGAGTCATCTTGGACATTATGCTCTTGATATATATGTGAAAATGAGATCACTTGGAAGTGTCTGGCCAAATATTTACGTTGTAAAGATACTAAATAAAGTCTTGTGTTATGCACCTGTATATCATCATTCATCCACTTAATAGTAATAGTTGAATCTCTATACACTTGTAGATGTACAAAACCTTTATTCAAGAAAGAATTCAAAATAAGCAATAAGGCTTTGAACTTGACATAGTTATTGGTCCCATCCCATAGGTTTTCTCTACCTATATAATAATGAGAGTTTGAGGGAAATAGGACATACCCCACACCACATAGTTGACCTGGGCCTTGGCAAGCCCCATCAAAGAAGCTCCAAGGAGTTATTTTATCAATTGTTATATCACCCACCAACCTTGGCCTTTTTATCCTATCAACATTTTGGAAACTTGATAATAATGCTAAGGCCTGGGTTGTAACTTGAAAGGAAGGGATTCATTTGTCTTTGAATATGATAGCATTCCTTGCAAGTCAAATGCCCCAGGTAACTAAATAAGGAATTTCTCTATATTTCTTTAGCTCCCTCTTGTTAAACCATTCCTTAAATTTTTTAAGACAATGATCCCTTATTCCATATATTTGTGAATCCTAGGTTTCTTTCCACCTCTTTTCATACCCATACATAGAAAGGGAATCTCATAAAAAGATGGGAAATTGTTTCTTCATTATATATATTTTCATATACTACACCAACGCAACCCTTTTTTATTTTGTTTTTGGAGATTTTCCTAGGTCAACACTCTAATCATTAGAACCAATCACATAAACATAATGAATTTTGAAGGTACTCTCACCTTCCAAAGTTTTTACCACCACCAAACTTCCTCATGTTTTTATGGAGCTTGGGATGCCATGTAACCAATTTTTTCTATATGGACTCCCCCTTCTTTGTTCCCAACCCAACCAAGTTTATCTGGCTTCTCCTTGAGCCTAATTTGTGCTTGTTGGCACAGGGGAAGACCTAGGGTTCAACGCTTAACAATGCACCAACAAAACCCTGACTACCAACCCTTTCGGCAACACCTGCGAAGCAGGCAAGGTATCACCCGACGTAGAAGCACTGGGGGTTACATGACACAGGTGTCTGTAACCAGGCTGGGACACAGACCTGTGATAATGACACTTCACAATGTATTATGATAAATCTAGGAAGTGACATGCATTAGTTTATTCACCTTATGAGCATCGCAGAACATATCTAAGATAGATCTAGCGTAGTAACAACAAATATTAAGCACTTCAACCACTTAACACTTAGCACTCTGAATCAGATCTAGCATTCTAACATAAGCAATGCTTTTAAGAAAAACATACATATCCATTATACATCCAATCAAAGCACTAATCAAAACATAATAGACACAACAAAAAGAAAACCAAAGACACAAGATATACGTGGCTCACCCTAGTGTGGGGCTATGCCCACCAACCACTTCGCCTTATTTATTATGTGCTTGAATAATACATTCATTCACTCCTATGCACTAAGCTACAGATTCAAACTTCACACCAGACATGAGATCAGCGCACTAAGCCACAGATTCAAGCTTTGCACCAGACATGAGATCAGTGCACTAAGTCCCAGATCCTCCTTCCAAAACTAGGTCAAGGCACATAACCAATTCTCTATCAAGCACAAAGTCTTAACAAATATACATTCTATTGCACAAAGAAACTCAACTACTTGCACTTAGCTCCGAAAACTTCTCTACTTCTACCATAAATTCCTACTTATTTATACTTTTTCCATCCCTTACAATAAGGCCTAAACATGGGAGGACCCATGGGCTAACATGCCATAAACCCATTACAAAAAACCTAGAAAACCCCTTACTAGGTCCACATAGCTCGCAAAAATGGGTGAGATCCGCGATCTCAGCTCCACCTAGGCGCTCCATCTTCGACCAATGTGTTGAAGTCCAAAAGTAGTCCAAATTTGACCAAGGTTTTCTCAAAACTTGGTCGAGGGCCAACAACCCCCCAACACTCACCTGTGACTCATCCCGAGTCACTCAGGCCTAGATAATGCTGCTCTGAAGGCCTCTAAATTCCTCGACTTACTGCTTTGCCTGAGCCTCCTGCTCAGTGAGCTCATGGATCATCTGTTCTGTAACAGGCCCTTGTAGGCATTGTTCTATTGATGCAACTACTTGTTCCAATTGGGAGCCCTGTCCATCAGTCTCTTTGAACACCTTGTAGGATTCATCCTGCACAGGTTGCAGCTTCTACATGACTTCCATCACCTTAACCTGGAGGGTAGTGATCTATTTCTATATTGTGTGTTGCTCCTGGGATCTCTTCATTCTTTCTACCGTAGTGAGTAGCTTCATCTATGCCTGCACGGAAAATTCCTGTTGTTGCGCCTACTGTAACTGTGCTTCCAGCTTTCTTAGCTCTGGATCCTCGACGAGGCATTCATATGTCTGTGCGCTTATATCACTCATTTGTTTGCATTATAAGGAAAGGGATCTTATTCTTACTACTGTTTTCTTATCGGTCTCCTCCCTCTGGTCACGCACGTCCTGCGAGGTGCTTGATACTATTTGTGCCTTCAATTCTGTTATCCTTATCTGAAGATGTTGGAGGGTCTCAACGAGCTTCACTATTTGTGCTTCGACCGATTCTTTCTCTTCCTGTGCCAAGCTTGACACAAAGTGACATGCTTTACTCACTACTTCTTTGACCATGGCCCGCTCTATGAGGAACTTCTCCTTTTCTCTTTGTAGCTGGGATTTTTCCTCCTAAAGCATCACCTGAAACTCTTTTCTCTCACTTTCATAGGCAACTAAATTGTACCGCGCTACTCGTAATTGTTCTAAGGATTCATATTTCTCTTGTTTCAAGGCTTCTATAGCCTTCTCCTTCTCTTCCTGGACTCTCTGAAGTTGAGATTCTATTGCATCTGCAAGTCTTCTCAATTGGGTTGGTTCATCCCCCATTTTTGTAATCTGTGACGATGAAGGCACAGTAGGTACTGCACAGACCAAACGAATAGCTTGTTGTACTTCCTTCAATTCCTTATCGACCCTTCCATATAGCTCCTCTTGATTTTCTCCATATCTCTGCAATATGTCCTTAGAAGCGTCCTCCATAGTTCCATGGACCAGACTGATATCGTCCTCCGTGAGCATGGCCTCCAACTGGGGCTTATTAGCGCGCATCTTCTTCCTTGCTGAAGGTTTCTTTGGAGAAACCTTCCTCTTCTGTGGTGTTACTATTCTAGTAGGGGGGTCTGCAGGCAGTGTAGCTTCACCTCCTCCTTTCTCTTATCCTTCATCCCCTCCTCCTTTTCCATTTGCTTCGTCTTCTCCTCCTCCTCAGAGCGAGCTAGACCCATTATCTTCAAAAGTGTTGTCCTCTTCATCTGTCTCTATATCTTTGACTTCCTCTTGCTTTTTCTTCTTCATCATCCCATTGAACTGTCCAACATGCTCAACTCTTGTCACGATGGGGCTTCTTATGGTGTCATTGTCAGAGAGCTCTGCGTCAGTAATAGGTACAAGGAATTCCTCTGGCCATTCCTTCGTGATCTGCTCCATATCATCATCCGTCAGCTTGTAGTACAACTGCAATTATTGCTGGTTCTTATCTTTATGCGCAGTGATGTAGATGAAATGCGGATCTGCGCGGAACTTTTCTATTGGTCGGTACTGGTGCAAGGTGCGCAGTGTCATGTGCGAAAATGATTCAATGGAAACCTTCAATTGCTAATAGTATGCATGAAACACAGCATTGGACTTCCACTGCTCATCATGTCATTAGTGTACCACAAGGTGGAAAACTGAGCGGCCAATGACTTCAAGGGTTCGATCTCTGGGAAGGTGTCTCCTTCAGGTAATTTCCAAGCGACAAATGTGATCAAAATGATCAACTAACTGTAGTGGAATTCATATCCAAAATCCTGGGCTTCGCGACAATCTTTATCTAGTTCATTGACGAGGTAGTTCACCCAGTTCATCTACATGCCCTCTACACATTTTCCTGCGAGGTCCACCACAAACCCAGTGACCTGTGTGGGTCAGTTCTTCCTTACGATATTTCCAGCTATGAGTTTCCAAGTGAGGCGCACTGCGCCATCTTGTATAGATGCTACCTTGTAACCTCGATTTCCTTTTTCGACTTCTCTGTAAGATTCCTTGATGAGTTGTGCCAAGGAATGATCTAAGGAATTCCCTGGATAAAACTCCTGAGGGTCAGGTACCTTCACACTTAAGCCTATGATCCAGTGGATCAACGTCGGATCCATAGTAATCCTTTTATCGAGCCACAAGTATCCTCCATGATATCACGATAGGAGGAGTTTAGCATAGGTGTTAACCTCCTAGTGACAGCAAAAATGGGGGATCTTCATCACATTCAACATGGTGGTCTGCGTCAGCCCCTTAATCCATGGCTATGAGACGAGGAGAGGCTTCTTTCCAGTTGACTTTGTCAAGTAGTGTTGGGGTGCTAGCATAGCGTAGTTCTTCTTATCTCCTAAATTGAAATCATTGTTCTTTAGTAGCGGGATATGTCCTAACTGACTCCCAACTAAGCATATTCCTTTTGAAATGTATGCGGTGAACATGGTGTAATCATAATCTCATGGGATGTTGTCGTGGTTAACGATGCTAGCCAAAGGTGGAATGTACTTGAGTAGGATCGATGGGATCTGCTTCGTATTAGCTAGATCATCACAATGCTTACTTCGTTGCTTAGTCACAGGGTTAACACAACTAGAACGACGTCTAGTCGAAGAGGAAGCCTACAGTCCCCTAGCCGACGATGCGTGGACACCTTTGGATATCAGTCTATCATCCATTATCTTCTTGAGGACATCCTCGACAGACTTCTCTAATTCACCAGGCTCGCCTGACATTCCAACTCTTAAATAGACAAGTCTGGGTAAACAAACAAACAAGCAGGGTAGATGAATGGACAAGTGTGATCTAATTTCATATAGAACAACTCGACACATGGACAATTATATTCTTGGCTCAGTTAATCACGGGTGGAAAAAAATGGTCCCGGCACAATGACCAACGAGTTAAATAAGTGGGGTATCATAATAGATTCTTCCAATGACTAGGAATGCTTCCATCAATGTGAATATGTTTGTTATGGTGCAGTCTCAACATCTAAAAGCGATCCATCATCTCATAAATGTGTTTTCTAACCATTAGGGAGCATCGTTCTAATGGTCGGGGCATCTCCAATGGTCATATAACTTCGCCAGGGCGAAGTCCCATTCTGTGCAGTCCTGCTATTCCAGCGAGGTTCTAATCCTGTGAACCTACCTCCTATGAGGTTCCAGTCTGCGAAGGCTTCCATCTGGTTTCTGTAGCTTCTTGTATATTTTCCAACTAAGCCTTATTTTTATTGAGCTTCCTTGCCTTCTTTCCTGTGATCTGAGGCTCTCTAACTATTTTTGGAATCCTCTTTCCATTTTTATTCTTATCTTCCCCTAGTGTAGTGACTTTGCACTGATGATGTGCCCTCAAAAGGTCTGAAGTTAATATCCCTTTTATTAACACTTCCTAGGTAGGCATACTTCTTTCTTGAGTAGATAGGTCCTCCAACCCTTTTTGCATTCTTTCAACCTTGATAGCTAATTCTCTTGCTTTATGTTCCTTCAATGTTGTTACTATGTTCTATTTCTTCGACTTGTCCTCTTGTTCTTCTATTAGTCGGTCTATTTTCCTAGCTATGAAATCCCTTAGTTCTTTCTTTCTCCTTTTTGTGGCTTCTTCCTCTACTTTCCTTCTAATCTGATCCTTCTCAATCCAAGTCTTACCTAGCAAAAGTGGGAAAGGGATGTTGTTCCCAGCAAACTTAATGACTTCAAATTCTTCTTCAGTCGATGTTCCATGAACAATAATAGGTACATTAG
This sequence comes from Picea mariana, assembly GCA_032191745.1. NCBI lineage: Eukaryota > Viridiplantae > Streptophyta > Pinopsida > Pinales > Pinaceae > Picea > Picea mariana. The sequence continues at coordinate 11,647 of JASDQU010100188.1, forward strand.
TAACTCTTCCACATAGGGTTATCATCCTTCCCTTAAACAAGCCTATCCTTCCCAAATAAGGTATTACAATAGGCTTTCCCAAAATTTCTCAAGTGTCTTCTGTCATCATATTAACTTGTGTTTCTTCATCCAAGACATAGTCTATGTTGAAGTCTTCTATTCTTTCACTTATGTGCTATTTCACTTTCAGGATCTCTGATAAACTGACATCTTTGTGAGCATCCATCATTTATTTCAACTGTAATAACGTAGTCTGAACTCCCTCTGGCCTTTTTTCTTTATGAATTTCTAACATGCTCTTAGTCTCTTGACTTTCTTCATAGTTTTCTTGCCTTATGTTCATCCTTTCAACTTTAGCAATCATCCTTTGACACTCCTCAACCTCATGACCAACAATATTACAACAAAGACAAATAGGACTTGCGCCAGGGCATTCCTTAGCAAGATGTCTCAACCTTATGCAGTTATAACACAAAGTTAATCCTCTTTTTCTTTTAAATGTTCCCCAACCTCTTCTGTACTGCACACTAAGATCATAATGCCAAACCTGCAATCTGCAAAAAATATTTCTAGGTTCCTGCATCCACTTATTAGTCCAAAAACTCTTTCTATGCATAGGAATAACAGATATTTCTTCATTTCCATTAAATTTAATCAAATCAGCTCCTTCTTTTAAATGCACCCTAGCCTTCAGACTAGGACATAATCTATTAAACATACTTAAGTTCATGATTTCAAAACAAAATTTTTCACTTATCTTACTCTTGTCAAAGCACAAAGATTTACCTCTTTTAGGATCTTGCCTCTTTTCTTCAAATCAACTTACTTTCTTAGCACAAACTTTGCAAGTCAAGTAGAGTATTGTGCACTTCAACAACATATCTACGCACAGAGCTTTACCTCAGTTCCCAGTAATCACAGTCTTAGGTCCTGGTAATGGAACCATTTGTTGGTAGAGGGGAAGACCCAGGTTTCAACGCTTAACAATGCACCAACAAAACCCCGACTACCGGCCCTTTCGGCAATACTTGCGAAGCAGGCGAGGTCTCACCCAAGGTAGAAGTAGGGGGGGTTACAGGACATAGGTGGTTGTAACCAGGCTGGGACACAGATCTGTGATAATGACACTTCAAAAAGTATTATGATAAATCTAGGAAGTGACATGCATTAGTTTATTCACGTTATGTGCATCACAAAACATATCTAATATATATCTAGCGTAGTAACAACAAATATTAAGCACTTCAACCACTTAGCACTTAGCGCTTTGAATCAGATCTAGAATTCTAACATAAGAAATGAATTTAAGCAACACATACATATTCATTATGCATCTAATATAAGCACTAAGAAAAACATAAAAGACACAACACAAAGAAAACCAAAGACACAACATATACGTGGTTCACCCCAATGTGGGGCTACGTCCACCAACCACTTCACCTTCTTTATTATGTGCTCGAATATTACATTCATTCACTCCTGTGCACTAAGCCATAGAGTCAATCTTCGCACCAGATAGGAGATCTGCGCACTAAGCATCGGATCCTCCTTCCAAAACTAGGTCAAGGCACAGAGCCAATTCTCTATCAATCACAAATCCTTAACGCATATACATTCTATTGCACAAAGCAACTCAACTACTTGCACTTAGCTCCGAAAGCTTCTCTACTTCTACCATACATTCTTACTTATTTATACTTTTACAATCCCTTACAATAAGGCCTAAACACGGGAGAACCCATGGGTCGACATCCCATAAAACCATTACAAAAACCCTAGAAAACCCCTTACTGGGTCCACATAGCTCGCAAAAATGGGTGAGATCCACGATCTCAGCTCCGCCTGGGTGCTCCATCTTCGACCAATGTGTCAAAGTCCAAAAGTGGTCCAAACCTGACCAAGGTTTCCTTAAAACTTGGCTGAGGGCCAACAATGCTCTTCTAATTTTTGCAACAAAACATTCCCAAATCTTCCCCATTTCATTTCCTATTCCTAAGTCATGAGATGAAAGCCATCAATGAGACCAAATTGTAGTATCCTATGGCCTATGAATATTATTTAGGGTGCATTTATTTGTTTCTCGTAAGTGTAAAACAATTGCTACTAGGAGAAATATATCTTTTCCACAACCTATTATGGCATAATTTAGAGCCTATCCTTATCTGGGCTCCATTTCCCACCTTCTAGGATACGTATTTCACAATCACCGAAAAAGTTGTAGCTAAGCATTTCCATTGGTTGGAGACATTTTGTATAGATTTCCTATCCAACATTATCCATCTACAATAAAATTACATGTAATGTACTTCTAAGTTATCATTCTTCCCCTTAAGCTATCCTTTGTAAATAACTTCCATAAGGAGTTTGTTGCTAGTGATTGACCAAATAGGTGGATATCTTTGAGACCCGACCCCCCAATATTATGGAGTAGAAATCAATTTCCATCTGGCTAGATGAGAGCCCTAAAATTCGCTACTTCCTTTCCATAAATAGTTGAAACAAAATTTCAAGCTAAATTATGCCAAAATATTGGGATAACTTCATGTACATACTTAATTAGGACTAATCTACCACCTCGTGAAATCCACCCGTTTCACCAAAATGTTATCATTTGTTCAATTCTAGAAAGAAACCATCTCAATACTCCTTCCCATAGTTGTTAGGTTTTAAATTAAAGCCCAGGTATTTAAGGCCTTTGTCAAATTCCAAGTGTTGAAAGGGGAAAATCATTTCAATACTACAAGAAAAAAAGTTATTCAGTCCAAAAGTGTACAAATAAGACTTTCTCAAATTTATTTCCAATATCCTAGTTATAGCCGAGTATAAGTCTATGATTTCCTTCAAAGTTTGTTTTTCCCTCACAAACCCCTAGCGAGATAACAAAACATCATCAATGAAGAGGATATGTGAGAGGGTGATCACTCTGGAAACTTGTATCCCTTGTAAATGCTTGTTTATTCTAGCATTGTGAATTTCCCTACTAAGACCATCTACAACCAAAAGGAAGAGGTAGGGAGACAATGGGAATCCCTATCAAATCCACCAAGAAGATTTGAAAAAAGAGGAAGCCAACCCATTAATCAAAACAAATAAAGTTGTAAAAGTTATACATGGAGGCAAAAACCCTAGATGAATCAATAGTATTCTTAAATATAGCCAACAAACCTTTTCATAGGCCTTTGACTAGTCTAACTTGATAATTGTAGCAAGGGAGTTGTAATTCTTAATGGAGTGCAAGCCCTCTTGGGATGATTTAATAGCTTCATGGATCACCCGTCCTTAAAAAAAAAAAAAAAACTATTTGGGGGAGATATATTTAAGCAACAAAGGATTGAATATCATGGCTATCACCTTTTCCATGATCTCTCACACACAATTACATAAATCAATTGGTTGAAAATCATCAAAATTATTCAGGAAATCCCTCTTCGTATCAACAAAATGAAAGTAGAATTGATGTTTTTAGGGACTTTACCTATTATTCTAACCTCTCTAGTCACTCTTAATAGATATTCCCCGAGGGTATCAAAGAAGTCAAAGTAGAATTCTACTAGCGAACGATCAGGCTCAGAGCTCCAATCCTTTTTAAAGGAGTGTAAGACCGTCAACAACTCCTCCTTGGAGTATTCCTTGTACATTTATTCTTTGTCCCACACCTCCATCATTTTAGGGAAAAAATATACTACCTTCAATATTTCTCCTCTCATGTTGGCTATGTTTGGTTATTTGAATATACCAAAGAAATGTTTGACATCTAGGTTTGCTAAGCCATGAAACCCTCTAACTCTATTATCATCTCTATGTATTCTCCTAAAGTTGGATTTTTTTTAAAGTACTTAGTGTTTTGGTCTCTCAAACTAACCTAGGTTTCCCTGCTTTTGATTTGCCAATATTTTTGTTTGTCCAATAAGAGCTTATTCTTCTGGGACTTGAGATTCTTTATCTTGCACATAACCTCCTCATTGTACAAACCCTTAAGGTAGTTGTTATATAGAGTATTCAAATTTTTCTCAGCCTCCACCAGTAGTTTATCCCTTGCCTTAAGTTTCTCACTCACCTAAGACACACATTTCTCTTTGACTAGATGTATTGACTTAGCAAACTGAATACAAGCGACGTCCTCAGAATGAGGATACAAATATTTCTAGGAATATTTTACAAGTTCTTGGAAGTCCTCCTCGATTGACCAACAAGGATTTTATTTAAAAGGGGCCTTTTCTTTTGTTTCACCTAGACTCAATTCCAAGTAAATTGGAAAATTGTCCAACCACCTCATGGAATCCACCAAGGATTTAAAGCTTGAAAATTTCTCTAGAAGGGAATTTTGAACCAATAAACGATCCAACCTTTTTGACGCTCTAGCCTCCCTTTATCTATTATTGGTCCAAGTAGGTTGCATCTCAATGGGCTCAATATAAATCCACCCTAATGATTCAAATATGTAAAGAAAAAACTCTACCAATCTATCATGACAAGTAGATGACCCAAAAATTTCACCTCTATTCAAATTTAGATTTAAATCTCCACCTAAAATCAAAGTATTATCCTTTAACCACTCAAGTGAGAAAAGTTTTGACCAATAGTATTTTTTACCCTCATATGGTCCATAGATCTCTATGCATAAAATTAAATAAAAATAAAAGGAGTTGATTGATCTAGGTGGATATCGGTGGCCACCCACCTCTTCTAGTTGGCTCACATATAGCTTTCATCTTGACTGTTACAAATTTTATCTTGGCAGATTTTTTCTAGCTTTTTGGGTCCTAAAATTTCGGGGTCGTTTTGAGGCCCTAAACAACGTTTTTTGGGCCTACCACAGTCACACTATAGAAAATTTAAAGTGTGATGGAATAATGTGTATTCCTATGATAGACCTTTCCAATGGGATATTGTGCACCTAAAACAAAGATCGTATGAAAAATTTACAACCCTGAGAAGTTGATGTACCAACTTACCCCATTGGGCCCACATGACTTTTGGCGCTTCATCTCCTAGGGTTGGGTTTTTGGATGTATAGGGTTTTATGTTTACTTCTTGATGATAAAAATGCCTAGAGGCCTCATTGTAATGTGTTCAAACGAATGTGCATAGCCTCCACATCTCTTATTAGAGATTAACTACCACCATTCGAGCAATATTGTTTTCATTCTACATTTTACGGTTTTAGCAGATTTCTTATTTCATAGAAATTAAGTTCCACTGTATCTCTGTTATTGTTCTTTGTATATATTTGTTAATGTTATAGATATTTGTTTCATTTCGTTCCGCTCATAAATCTGAATCAGTGGTATGAGAGCAGTTTTCTCTTCATTTGTTTCCCTGTGCATGTCCCCAACAAGGCCATGGTATAAGCAATTGGGACTTGAACTAGTTGAGCCTTTGCATCATCGACCTCGCTGAACCCAACGGTCACCCATGGGGAAAGAAAAGAGAAATGATGGGGAAGGATATCCCTTTAAAATATTGATTGAGGAATCCCTAGTCTCGCGACAAAGGAATGAGATGATGGATAACTTTGTACAAATCCTTCGATGACTGCCAACATGAGACACATCTACCTCAAGCGGAGGCGCCTCCCCTTTCAAGGTATAGATCAATTCTGATATTGCTATACTTGAAAGTCAAATAGATGCGAACTCTATAGACAAATGGTTAAACCTTCTAGAAGGGTATTTTTCTATCCACAACTTTTCTGATAGAGAAAAGATTAGATTTGCGCTCCTCAAGGTCATCCCCCATGTCAAAGATTGGTGAGAGACCTTTTGTGAGAAAAAGGAAACAGAGGGATCTACATTATTTGTAGTTGCACCCACTTGGGGTTCCTTCAGGGATGTTATTAAGGAACAATACTACTCTTTTGGAAGTTATGATGACTTATATACAAGATGGACCACATTACAATAGGAAAGGGACCAAACAATGCCAGATTTCATGAATGTCTTCCATACCTTGCACACATAGATGGGTATCAAATACTCTGAGCGACATCTGGTGCTCAAGTACCATGATGGCCTGCATAGATACATCCAAACATAAATGAATTTTCTAGACGTTTCATCCTTGGGCACGACCTATTGATATATCGTCAAAATCAAGCAGAAGCTTAAACAAAAGACGCGACAGTTTGGGTATGCAAACCCCTCACAAAAAAAGAAAGGAAAAGGTGGCCCCAACCCATAGAACACAGGGAAGAGAAAGGATGGAAAACCTCTGGACAACCATTCCAAACCGAAAACAAGGAAGGATAATGGGAAGACAAAGAAATACATTGGGAAATGGTGCAAGTTCCACAAGATCCCTTGGCATAACATTGTTGAATGTCGCTTAAAGAAGTCATTGGTGGCTGAGGTGAAAGAATCTAAACTAGATGCAGGCTCTGACTCGGATTCAAAACCAGAAAAAGGGAGACAAATCATCGATGCAAAACCCATTGCCACCATTGCTACCACTACCAAGGTCCAACCCATTGAAACTAATGAACCATAGGAAGTTCAGTGCCTATTTCATTCATAGATGTGGGTGGAGGGTGCTCCATTGCACTTCATCATCAATAGTGGTATCCAGAATAACCTCATCTCACCAGAGGTTGTCAAGCGGTTGGCTTTGTCGAAAACCCCACACCCAAAACTATACACCATTGGATGGCTCTGCCAAGGGAGTGACCTTCGCGTCAGCCAACAGTCCCGCTTGGGATACGACATCAAGCCCTTCAAAGATGAGGTATTGTGTGATGTCACCCCCCTTGAAGTTTATTATGTTCTTTTGGGCCAACCTTATTTATGGAAACGTCATGTTGTATATGAGTCTAGGCCTCATAGTGTTATTATTACTTTGGACATGAAATTATATAGGATACCTGAGGTAGTCCCATGTACCAACATTTCCTTGATCTCTACCAAGCAATGCAGGAAGGTCATCTCTCAGACTGGGAAGTTTGTATTCTTCATGATTCATGCTCAAAGTGAGTGGAAGGTTTCAAACACATCCATGGCCTCCATGACAAGTCTCTCCACGCAACATAAGCAAGTGGATAAGGTCATGGAAGAATAAAAATGCATCTTCTCCTCACCCACTGGGGTACATCTACATTTGTCAGGTCAAGCACTCAATCAATCTGACCCCTAACGCACCACCACCCAATGGGATAGTCTATCACCACTCTCTGTCAAAAAATGAGAAAATAAAGTTCCTGATCCAAGAGCTACTCACAAAGGGTCATATCCACCCAATCTCATCACCTTGTGGAAGCCCAATCATGCTTGTGCAGAAGAAAGACAAGTCATGGAGACTCTACATTGATTATCAGACCCTAAATAAGATCATAGCCAGGAACCAATACCTGATTCCCTGAATTGACGATCTTCTTTACCACCTTAAGGGGGGCAAATACTTCAGTAAGATTGATCTGAATTTCGGCTACCACGAGGTCCCAATAGAGTAGACTGATGTATGGAAGACTGCCTTCAAGTCCAAAGAATGTCTTTTTGAATGGTTGGTCATGCCCTTTGGCTTGACAAATTCCCCAACAAATTTCATGAGGATGATAGACGATATCTTGCAGAGTTTCACCAATTCTTTTGTGGTGGTGTATTTGGATGACATCCTCATCTTCGACAAGAATTGGGTAGAACACTTGCATCACATTCAATAGTTTCTGCACACTCTACGACAACACAAGCTATATGAAAAATTGGAAAAAATCTCCTTCGACATGAATAGGGTCCAATACCTAGGACACATTTTTGATAATCATGGGGTGCATGTCGATACAACCAATATCCAGGTCATCTGTGACTATCTAGCCATGATCACACTCACTGATATTCAGATCTTCTTAGGCCTTTCCAATTTCTTTCGCAGGTTCGTGTTGGGATTCTCCCACATTGCATGGGCCCTTAGCCAAGTGACTAGGGGTGGTGGCAAGGAAAAATTCATGTGGGTCCAGTCTCAAAAGAAAGGGTTCAATTATTTGAAGCAACACTTATGATCAACCCCGATGCTCTCATTACCTGACCTACAACAACATTTTGAGAATGAGATAGATGCTTCAGAGTATGTTGTGGGTGCATTTCTCACTCAACATGGACATCTCGTGGCCTATCATAGTGAGACACTATCATATATTGTCCGTAAGTACCCCACTTACAACAAAGAGATGTACTCCATTGTAAAATATTTCCTCTAGTGGAGGCATTACATTCTCAAGAAGGAGACAGTCATCCACATTGATCATAAGCCTCTTCAGTTCATGCAGACACAAGGCAAATTGCAGAATGACCACCATCAGAAGTGGTCCACATAATTACAAAAATTCCATCTCAAAATCAAGTATAAGAGAGGGAGAACCAACCAAGTCTATGAATACCTAAATTGAACTCCAATTTCCGCACTAACCATGGTGCTACACTCTCGCTGACATGAGACGTCTGGATGGCCCCAAATCTATGAGCAATATCCTTATTTCGCCACTACCTACCAGATGTTGGGCACAAATACAACTGTGACTGATTTCCATCTGTAGGATGGGTTTTTGTACCATCTGGTCCATCTCTGCATTCCATCAAGCAAGCGAGCGAAGTTGATTTGGAAAGCTCACTATAGTTGGGTCGCAGTACACTTCGGCATAGAAGCGATAGTGGCAGTCTTGCAACAACATTTCTATTGGTTGAAACTCCGACAGGATGTCAACAAGTATATTAGATACTACATGGCCTACACCATTTTCAAATCGACCATTAATAAACAAGGCATGTACATCCCTCTGCCAACTCCCGACAGGCCCTGGGAATCCTTCTTGAAGTGCCAGTGTTTTGTGGTGGTTGATTGATTTTCCAATATAATGATTTTGGTCACTTGCAAGAAGAGCATCACAGTAGAGGCCAATACCAAGATCTTCTTTGAACACGTGTGGGCACATTTTGGAATACCACAAACCATCATCTCCTATCGGGACATCTGGTTCCTTAGCCCATTCTGGTCAATCCTTTGGTCACGGATGGGCACCAATCTCACCAAATCCATGACCTTCCACCTCTAAATGGATGGCCAAACCAAGGTTGTCAACAAGATTATCGTGCATATCTTGCGCATGTACAATTCCAAGCATTCATGCACATGGGACGAGAGTCTTCCCTATGTTCAACACAATTACAACAGATCCATACATAGCTCAACCGACCACAACCCATTTTAGGTGGGGTTGGGATTTTAACCATTGGGTCCCATGGATGTTGCACTACCCCTTACAACCATACAGGCAGAATCATCCCATGTGAAAACCGAAGCTGACAAATCCACTCGGTTCATTGAAAAAATCCATCACATTTGCTAAAAAGTTCAAGATATTTTTCATAAGTCCAATTCCAAGTACAAACAATGCCATGATCAAAACCATTTTCCACATAAGTTTCAGGTGGGAGATAAATTTTGGTTGCACTTGCAGAAAGAACAACTTATAGGACCCCATCTGAAGCTTCATTCACTCTGCTATGGACCTTACACTATCACCAAGGTTGTGTGTGAAAATTATTTTGATCTCAATATTCTCCCCTTCCTTATCTTGCATCCAGTGTTTAATGTGGACCTTCTTCATCCATACTTTCCACCCTTATTGGACACCTTAGAGATAAAAGAATAGTTGACACTGACAGAGCTCAACCATGACTACATGGAACATGTATCCACTGATCAGATCATGGACACACAGATCAAGGGAAGTTTCCAACTGAAGCTTCAACTTTATCGGGTTGTCAAATCATGGTAGCTCTTGCACCAAGACAAATGGCTCACCTAGGGCCAAATTCAACAGAAGTTTCCTCATATGATGGGGGAACTTAATGTAATAGAGACCATTACTTCCTAAGGAGGGAGGATTGATCCAGGTGGATATTGGTGGCCACCAAACTCTTTCATATGGCTCACATATAGCTTTCATCTTGACAGTTATAGTTTTTATCTTAGTAATTTTTTTCTAGATTTTTGGGTCCTAAACTTCCGGGGCCATTTTTAGGCCCTAAACAACGTTTTTTGGGCCCGCCATAGTCACACTGCAGAACAAGTTAGAGTGTGACGACATAATGTGTAGTCCTCAGATAGAACTTTCCAATGGGCTATCGTTCGCCTAAAACAAAGGTCATATGAAAAATTTACGACCCTGAGAAGTTGATGTACCAACTTACCCCATCAGAACCACATGGCTTTTGGCCCTTCATCTCATAGGGTTAGGTTTTTGGATGTCTAGGTTTTTCTGTTTAATCCGTGATGCTGAAAATGCCCAGAGGCATCATTGTAATGTTCTCATATGGATGCACATAGCCGCCACATCTCTTATCAAAGATTAACTACCGCCATTCGAGCAAGATTGTTTTCATTCTGCATTTTACAGTTTCAACAGATTTCTTATTTAATAGAAGTTAAGTTCATATGTATCTATGATATTGTTCTCTGTATATCTATGTTAATGTTATAGATCTGTGTTTCATTTCATTCCGCTCATGAATCTGGATCATTGATAAGGGTCAATTTTGATCACCAACCTATAATTAACCCCCCCACCCCCCGGCAGAAAAATAAAATAGAAAACCTTGAACATCCAAAGCAAGAAAGTTCTAGTTTCCAAACATTTTTTTCAAATCCCCAATCAAATGGTCCCCTCTTCCCATAGAATCTTGTATGAATAAGACATCAAGGTTATTCAAGGATATGTATCTCTTGAGGACCATTTTCTTGGCCTGGCCCTCCAATCCCCTTAAATAAAGGGATAAAACTTTCATGTGTAAACCCTATATGGGGTTTTAACCGCTCTAAGAACCCCTTCTAATAACCTCTTCTTACCCTCACTTACTTCCTTGAAACTTTATTATGTGTGTGTTTAATGGTATATTTTCTCCTTTTCCTAGTCCATCATGTAGTTATTTGTTGGTCAAGTCCCATGCCCCTTGAAATATAAGTATCATAAGACACGGTACGAGGCCTTGAATGATAATGGCCTCCCCCCTTTTGAAAGGAGAGGTCATCCTTGCACCAGAATCATCACTAGAGAAAAGACCCACCTTTACTACTGAGTCCAAGTATCTAGAGGGACTAACTACTAAATCCTTCTTGATCTCCAATCCCAAACCCTAACCCAAGAAGGAAGAAGTGTTTAAATCTAGGGAGCTAAAATAAACATCGTCAAAGGATAAGAGAACATCTCCTACTGAGTTTATACCCCCAATACCCTTACCATGAACAAAGGAGGTACAATTGGAAGACTTACACAAAGATTACACACTCTTTTTCTAGAGTAGATCGATCCTTCGAATTTGAGTTGACAAGAGGTTGAAGAAACCAGGTCTTGTAATAATGTCCTCAATGGAGAATCCATCAGAAAATCCCTAGTCACCAATGGGATGGAGATATCCCCCCCCCACCAAATCCTAAGAGGTCGAGAAAACAATTTCCTTCATAGTCCTCGAATCATCCTTAGGTTTAGTGGTAGTCTCATTCACACCAATCCAAACCTATAAATGAGAGGAGGGAGTCTCATGAGATACCATAGGGATCTTTGAGCTTGTAAGGCTAACCTCCATCTTCACATAGACTCTCTTCTGGGATTTTTTGGTGCAGTTTTGAACATTCCCATATTGTTGGCACTGGGTGCAGCAAAATGGATAGTTTACATAATCCAATACCTACATATACTTATTCACCCCCACAACCACTTCCATCGTCTCATAGATACCTTGGCTTACATCAATTTCAACCAATATGTAGGAAATCGATCTGGCATTACTTTACTTATAAATGTCATTAGCCAAAATAAATTTCCCCATAGTGTCTTGTCTTTAAAGGATCAATTCGACCACAACTCCATCAGAAGACTAAGTAATTTAGCCCAAATCAGAGATGAGATCGTAAAATCATCTATGACATCAAATATGGGGTGCTACGACTTAAGTGATAGATATGACTTATCGAGGAATCAACTTCTTTTCAATACATTTAAGGAATCCTCTTCAAATTTGAAGATAAAACTAACCAAGCCCTTAGAGAGAAGATGTCGACACATAGCCTATTCATGGTGCTCAATTAGATTGTAGTCAATTTTTTAGTTGGCCCATAAAAACTTGACGACCAAGAAATTTTCCAACTAACATCTTTCCTATAAGTAATGCCACCTGATCCACTCGAATATTATCTCCCACCACCAAAGCAATGTCATCACTCCTTTACTTAATCACCCTCTACTTTCGTTTTCAATGATTAGCCATCGATAATAACCTTCACCACCTTTCAATTCCTCCTCCAACACTCTAGAACCAACAAATCCTCCACTTAAAACCTATTCGCAACTGTATCACAAAGGCAAGTAGCAAAGGAAGTATCTAGAACAATGAAGTCAGAACTAAAACTAAGGTTCTATTCGTTGGCACATCCCCTATTTGGACATAGTATTAAGGCCAACAAATAGAACCTCAGATTTAGTTCTGACTTCGTTTTTCTAGAGGCTTCCTTTGCTACTTTCGTTTGTGGTCCAGTTGTGAATGGGCTTTTGAGTGGAGGATTTGTTGGTTCTAGAGTGTTGGAGGAGGAACTTAAAGGTGGTTAAGGTTATTATCAATGACTAATAGTTGGAAACAAAAGCAGAGGGTGATTAAGTTGAGGGGTGATGGAATTTCTTTGGTGGTGGGAGATAATATTCGAGTGGAGTAGGTGGTATTACTTACATGAAATATGCTAGTTGGAAAATTTCTTGGTCGTTCAGTTGATATGGGCCAAATAAATAATTGGATACAATCTGAGTGACATAAAATGTATCGCTAGCTGTAGGTAGACATGGAAAAAGACACAGGGGGATAAGTTTCCACAAGAGAGGGGGGTGTCCAAAGGGGGGATTAACCATGCCTATTATACCCAAACCATCTTTACTATGAACCTTCTATTTCCTTTGGAGTGTTTCCAAGCCCTAATCATTGAATACATGTAAGATGGTTGGTGTATGAAGTGACCTCACATAATTATTTAGAGGATAGGTTGGGTACAAGCAAGCATGAGGGAAGTGTGAGATTCAAGTAAATCCTTTTGGGGAAGAGTGAGAGTCAAGCAAGATAGAGAAAATAAAGAATTTTATATGGGAAAAGGGAACATATTTTCCATGTATATTTTTGGATAGCAAGAAAATTATTAGTGTTGAAGCTTGAAGGCAGCCATAGTGGGCATGTGTGGTTGCTGGTTAGAGCTATAAATTCATTGAGAAATAACTTTTAGGAATGTGAGTAATATTTTGAGCAGAAAAGTGTAAAAGTAATCAAGTAAGTTTTTGTTGTGAGAATTCATGTGCAATTATATATTTTTGGAGTCCCCAACAAAGAGATTCCCTATCCAATGTATGTTGGATCCATAGAGGGAAGTGGAATAGCCTTAGGGATCGTGTTCCATAGAAGGGGATCCCATTCCTTGGTTTATGTGGGTTGAGGGGAAAGAGAGTTAGCGGATTGGAATGGCTAAAGGAATTTAGTTGTCGAGAGGGGACAGTAGCCATCCTTAGGAACCACTTTCTCTTTTGGATTCAAAGCCCCATATTGGGGATGACTTGTTGTTGAGAAATGGAACAGTAAGTCTACTATTGGGTGGAACGTTTGTTCTCTGCATCAGGTTTCATATTTGATAAGATAAGTGTTCATAACCAATAAGTTTAATTATGTTGAAAGTTGAGCTAATTGTTGTGCATTTCACTCTAAAGTTTATCTTATTTATTGTTATTTGTTGTGGGTAAAATGATGCATTCAAATCTATGTCTTTATGTGGTTGAATGCTATTGTATGTGTTTAACTATTGTTGTGCACATTCAAATTAATTGCATTTACGTTTTTAATTGGTATGGACAATTGCATGAACTTTAATGTCATGTTGTGCATTTTTCTGCAATTAAATTTGGCATTAGAGTTAATTGGTCGTTTTTGGTAGTAGTGTGACTCATCTTGGAGGTTGGTTATGTTACAACGATGAAATCAGTTTGATAGTGGAGGCAGAGTGTGGGTGTGTGAGATCATAGATAGAAAATAGCTGGCAAATAAAATTGAAATACCATGAGTAGAAGACTCAATCCTAGAGGATTGAAAGAGACTCCCATTGACTAGACAATCCCCTAAAAACTAAACTATATTTGTGTTGATGATTAAAACTGCGTGAGACATCCTCCAGGACACAGACTGAGCGAGTCGTCCCGTGAGAGATCCCATGAGTTGGGTGTGTCATTCCTCTCTGATACAGATATGGAACGTTGTGTGCCCCTATGTAGGGAAGATGCACATGAGTTGGGAGTGTCATTCTCTTTGAGACAAAGATGGAACGTTGTGTTCCCATGTGTAGGGAATATGCCCATGAGATGGGTGTGTCTTTCTCTCTAAGATGGAGATGGAATGTTGTGTGCTCCTGAGTAGGGAAGATTCCCATGATATGGGTGTGTTGTTTGAGATGAAACGGTGTGTACCCCTATGAAGGCTGAAGGAGCCCATGTGATGGGTTTACTGTTCTCCTCTATGTAGAGAGTTGAGACTATGAGGTACTCCAAATGATTCTCCTGTGAGACTCAGTGAGATAGAGATTTTTTGAGTAGGACGTCCCCGTGGCCGAGCACAGGTGGGCGTGATCCTAGTGGCTGAGCACTAGTGAGTGTGTGTCCAGATGATTCTCCTTTGAGACTCAGTGAGATAGAGATATTTTGATTTGGACGTCCCTGCGGTTGAAAATAGGTGGACGTGCCCCTAGTGGTTGAGCACTAGCGGGTGTGTCAGATCCCTTTCTATATTGTCTAAGAGTTAGATTTACCTATAACCCTAATTGTGATGTAAAGGGTACAAGTCGGCCCCACCATAAAGTGAAATATAATTAATGTAAAAGATAATTAATATGGTAATTATTAATTGTATTTTGAGTTATTGAGGTCAGCCCTGTTGTGACAATAGACACTACTTTTGATATGTCCATTCTAATATAAATAAAGGTGATTCCCCCATTGAAGAAATATAACATAAGTGTGAGTTTAGAAATTTCAGCAAGTACAAGTTCCAGGGCTGAAGTGCGCACCTCTCTTGGACGCTAGAATTCTATGTTTTGTGAGCACCCTTTTGTGTGCTAGGTTTATGGTGTGGGAGGTATTTCTCTTGAAGAATGAAGAATATAGAAAAGTATTGGTTGGGTTTTATTCCCTTGTTGAGAAGGGTTTCCCAGGATACTTCTTGTGTACTTGTGCATGGTGTTTCTTCTTGTGATCTTGGTTAGTGCAACAAATTGTTTATGGTGTAATTGCAATTGTCTACGGTTCAAGTAAAATGCTAAAAGTGGAATAAAATTCATGCTTAGTGAAAAATCAACATGCTTCCAAAGCATAGGTCTTGAAGAACCCAATGCACAAGCATTGAAAGATAGTTGTCCTCTTCTTCTGTAGTTCCGTACAGTTCTCTAGGGTTTGTTGCAATTCCGTACAACCCTCATTTTTTGAGGTGTTTCAACACCTTAAACTTGGAATATGGGGATAAAATTTGTACAGGAGTGTACGAACTCCTTCAACACACCTCCAACAAGTCTCAGATTGCATTTCCAAGCATTTTGGATTTTTGGCCCTAGGGTTTCTAGGGTTTCACAATTTTTTGTAGATTTTTAGTTTTAGGGTTTCTGCAGCTCATTGAAGGAGATTTTCATCTTACCGGTATTTCTGTGACTTGCTTAAGGCTTATTGTTGGCATTCATAATCCCAACAAAACCTAAGGTTTCTATCCTAGCCTATCCATTAGGTTTTCTAGCCTAGTTGGCAAGGGTTTGTGAAGAATCTGAGAATATGGTGAACAAAACCTTGGTGGAAGATAGGCTTGATGGATCAAGCAACTTCAGTTCCTGGAAATCAAGACTCCAGGTCACCCTTGAAGAGGAAGACATATTGTGGGTGATACAAAAAGGTTTACCAGAGACATCTATTGATGAATGGAAGGAAGATGACATCAAGGCAAGGAAGACAATCATCTACTCAAGCTCTTACATTGAAGGGCCAGCTTCAAAATAACAAGATGACAAAATGTGACACCATGGCTACTTTCTTGATGAATATGTCAGAGGACAGAGATCAGTCAGGTTCCATTGGAGAAATCATATCAGCACCCTCAGGTATGCATTTGTATATATTATTTGTATCATTGTCATGAAGGTACTTGCAGGAGGAAGGGACCTTTGCTGAAATCATGGATCCAGAGGGATCTCAATGCATTTAGAGGAACAACACACTGGAAGTGAAGACTCCAGGTTTTATTGTTTTAATTATCATGCATCTAACCTACATTTCTAAGTTTTCTACACTACAAGTAGGTATTGTAGCTGTGACAACAATCCTTAAATTGTGTTGATTCTAGAGATGTACTCATTATTCTCCTCTAGGAGATATTCTTGTTTTGTTTCCTTTCGTTTGTTTTTTGTTCCAGGAAGGTTAACAACAAAGGAAGATGTTTATCCTTCAGAATTCAGAGGGAGTCACTTGACTTTATCGGGAGTCACTTGACTCAGAGGGATTCAAAACTACATTAGATGGAAAACCTTTATCAATGGTGAGATTGAGGAATAATTTTATATTGAGTAGCCAGAAGGATTCGTGATACACAATGAGAAATATCATGTGTGCAAGTTGAATAAAGCCATGTATGGAATAAAGAAAGCACTTCATGCTTGGTATGACAAAATGGATGGATTCTTTATGAGTTTGGGATTCAACAAGAGTGTTGTTGATCCAAACCTATATTATCATATTGTTGGTAACAAGTGCCTAATCTTGGTCTTGTATGTGGATGACTTATTCCTCACCAGTTAAGAAAGACTTATAGTTGAATACAAGCGAGCATTGACTTTTGAATTCGAGATGAAGGATCTGGGTATGATGCACTACTTCTTGAGACTAAAAGTATGGTAGATAACTGATGAGATTTTCTTGAGTCAAGGAAAATATATAGTGGAGATATTGAAGAAGTTTGGTATGACAAAGTGCAAATCCATACCTACACCAATGGTGATGGATTTGAAGAAAATAAATGATGCTTCTAATGATTCAGATGAGATTGATCCACATTTGTACCGACAACTGATTGGATCATTGATGTATCTGGTTAACACTAGACCTGATATATGCTATGCAATGAATGTGCTTAGTCAATTCATGAGTCATCTGAGACAGACTCACTGGATAACAACGAAAGATGTATTAAGATATCTACGAGGTACACTTGGATATGTCCTAAGATATTCCTCCAGTGTAGACTTGATCTTGTAGGGATATACCGATGCAGATTGGGCAGGGAGCACAGTGGACCGGAAGAGCACATCCGGTTGTTGTTTTACCTTAAGGTCTGCCATGGTTTCCTGGTGCAACAGGAAACAGAGCTCTATGGCCTTGAGTACCGCAGAAGCAGAGTATATAGCATTGAGTGTGGCAGTCCACGAAGTAGTGCGGATTCGTTAGCTCCTGACACATTTATTTGATCATGAGATGGATCCTATCATTATTCATTATGATAACCAGAGCTGTGTGAATCTCTCTAAGAACCATGTGTTTCATGATAGATCAAAACAAATTGAGACAAAATATCATTATATCATAGACATGGTGCATAGGAAAGCAGTACACATGCAATATATTCCTACACATGAGAATATTGCATATATCTTCACCAAACCGCTTGCCAAGATGAAGTTCAAGTACTTCCGTGAGAGACTTGGTCCGATGGAGAATGCCTCCCTAGCTAAGAGAGAGTGTTGATGATTACAGCTACGTGAGACATCCTCTAAGACACAAACTAAGTGAGTTGGCCTATGAAAGAGCCCATGAGTTGGGTGTTCCCATGAGATGGGTGTGTCGTTCCTCTCTGAGACTGAGATGGAACGTTGTGTGCCCCTATGTAGGGAAGATTCCCATGAGATGGGTGTGTCGTTCTCTCTGAGATGGAGATGGAACGTTGTGTGTCCCTATGTAGGTAATATGCCCATGAAATGGGTGTGTCGTTCTCTCTGAGACGAAGATGGAATGTTGTGTGCCCCTGAGTAGGGAAGATGCCCATGCGATGGGTGTGTCGTTTGAGATGAAATGATGTGTACCTATGTGAGGGGTGAAAGAGCCCATGTGATGGGTTTATTGTTCTCCTCTATGTAGAGAGTTGAGACTATGTGGTACTCTAGATGATTCTCCTGTGAGACTCAGTGAGATAGAGATTTGTTGAGTAGGACCCCCCTATGGCTTAGCACAGGTGGACGTGATCCTAGTGGTTGAGCACTAGTGAGTGTGTGCCCAGATGATTCTCTTGTGAGACTCAGTGAGATAGAGATTTGTTGATTTGGACGTCCCTGTGGTTGAGCACAGGTGGACATTTCTCTAGTGGTTGAGCACTAATGGGTGTGTGATATCCCTTGTTGTATTGTCTAAGAATTAGATTTACCTGTAACCCTAATTGTGATGCAAAGGGTACAGGTATGTTGGGTGTGTGTTATATTCTTTGCACGAGTAGTAGTGTCACATACTTTTTTGTTATAATATATTATGTGTTATATTTTTTTTCCCTGGAAAATATGTCACATATTTTTCTGCCTCAAAAAATGTGTCACATATTTTAGGTGGTTTTTCGGCACATGGTTTCTTTGCCGATGGTTTTCTATTTTCAGTTAAGGAATTAGGGTTGTTGACTAATCCAGGTCATTGGGTTAGGGTTTTGGATGTCATTGGCTCCTATATGTATATTTTATTGTAAACAATGTATCACTATGAATGAATACAAAATATGTTGGTTTTCCCAGTTTGGGTTTCCAGGGGAAAAATCTCTGTGTAATGTTTGTATTTGCCATTGTATCTTTTTTGTTCTTTTACTGAATATATGTTTGCAGTATATATTGTACAAGGTTAAAATCAACATTTGGTATCAGAGCTTTGTTAGCTTCAAGGGGACGCCTTTGTGGTCAAGGTTTTTGTCTCGAGACTGTGATAAGCCTTGTTACAGTGGGAGATCTGTGGTATTGATTTTTCAGGTGAAAAGAAATGGCAAGCAATTCGAAGATGGAGATCGAGAAGTTTAATGAGAAAAGTTTTGAGTTGTGGAAGCTCAATATGGAAGATCTATTGGTGGACAGAGATCAATGGATTGTGGTAGATCTAGGTACTGCACCTACAGGAACTTCAGCAGATGACTGGAAAAAGTTGGATCGGAAGGCAAAGAGCACAATCCAAATGTGTCTATCTGATTCAGTATTACTGAATGTGTCAGAGGAAACTATAGCCAAGGATTTATGGGAAAAGTTGGGGAAGTTGTATCGGTCTAAGTCCCTAGTAAATAAACTATTCCTAAGAAAAAAGTTGTATAACCTGAGGAAGAGAGATGGAGACTCGGTGGTAGATCATTTAAATGCCTTCAATACTGTGGTAAGTCAGTTAGTATCTGTTGAGATTAAAATTTCAAACGAAGATAAATGTATTAGTTTATTGTGTTCTTTACCAGACTCGTGGGATAGTCTGGTTGTGGCCATAGGTAGTAATACAACTTCCTTGAAGTTTGATGAAGTGGTCTCATCCTTGTTGTCGGAGGAGATGAGATGAAAGAATATGGAAGGACAAAGCAAAGAAACATTATTTGCAAGAGGACGTTCCCAGGAAAGGAATAGATCTAATTTCTCAAGTGCGAGATCTAAGTCTAAGGGTAGATCTAAATCTCTCAGAAAGTTTGTAAGGTTATGTTGGAGATGTGGAAAAGAAGGGCACTACAAGAAGTAGTGTAGATCCAAAGTTGAGAAAAAAGAAGGATCTGAAGAATCTCATTCTACAGAAGAAAAAACCTCCAAGGAAGAAGGAGGGTATGTGTACTTGGATTCTTCAAGCACACATGCAGATCATGAGGCATGGCTAGTTGACTCTGGTGCATCCTTTCATATGACTCCCCACAGGGAGTGGTTCTGTGAATATGAAAGGTATGATGGAGGTAATGTTTTCTTAGGTGATGATTCGACAACCAGAGTCATAGGACGAGGAAAATTCAAGTTGAGGCTCATAGATGGAAGGATTAGAACACTGCCCGATGTTCTGCACATCCCAGGTTTGGCCAGAAATTTGGTTTTTGTAAGTAAAATGGAATATGCAGGGGTATAATCAATATTTGAAAAGGAAACCTGCAGGATGGTTCGAGGACCAATGGTTTTTCTAAAAGGAGTTCAGTTTGGAACTTTGTATAAGTTGCAAGGAAGCACTATTAGTGATGGGTGTAATAGTTCCATTGTTCTTGAGATTGGAGTTGAAGAAGAAAGAACCCCTATAGTCTCTGGAGAAAAAGTTATGTTGTGGAATCAAAGACTGGGGCATATCAGAGAGAAGGGTCTTCGAATACTACACTGTAAAGGTATGGTTGAAGGTATGTCTAACTAGTCTTTGGATTTTGATTTCTATGACCATTGTCTATATGGGAAGAAGAATCAGGTAAGATTCCCCTCTGGTGCAACAAGAGCAGAAGGAATTGTACAACTAGTTTACACTGATATTTTTGGACTTGTGTCAGTCCCATCATTGGGAAAATCTGTGTACTATGTCTCATTTATAGATGACTTTTGAGAAATACTTGGATATATTTCCTCAGGAAGAAATCTGGATTCTTTGATGGGTTTAAAGAGTTTAAGGCTCTTGTTGAGAATCAAATAGAGAAAATGATTAAGGTGCTGAGGACAGATAATGGCAGAGAGTTCCGCGAGAATGAATTTGAAGAATTATGTAAGAAGTGCAGTATAGCAAGGCAGAAGACTACTCCATATACACCTCAACAAAATGGATTTGCAGAAAGGATGAACATGACGTTGTTGAAAAAAGCAAGGTGCATGCTCAGTGGTGTTGGGTTAGGGCAATAATTCTGGGCAGAGGCAGTGGGTATTGCATGTTACCTGGTCAACAAATCACCCTCATCAGCGTTGGATGAAAATACTCCACAAGAGGTATGGAATGGTAAGGAACCTTCTCTCACACATATCAAGGTATTTGGCTGTGATGCATATGTTCATGTTCCAAAGGGAAACAAGAGTAAGCTAGATAAGAAGGCCGAAAAGTATATCTTTATTGGATATAAAGATGGTCTCAAAGGTTATAAGCTTTGGAACCCAGAAACTAAGAAGGTAGTGTATAGCTAACATGTGGTATTTAGAGAAATGAAGGATGATGTTAAACATGAAGTCCTACCAAGTAAGGAAAAACCAAAGAAAATAGAGTTTGATTTAAAAGATGATGAGTCATACTCTACAAAAGAACAGGAATAAGAAGAAGAAGATCCTCATACTCCAGTATTGAGGAGATTGGTTCGAGAAAGAAGGCTACCGGAAAGGTATACTCCATCTGATTTCCATTCAAATTTTGCTTTGTCTATTACTGATGATGATCCTAGAACTGTCAGGGAGGCAGTGGATTCAGAGGATGAAAATCTCTGGAAAAGGTCCATGAATGAAGAAATGACATCTTTGGATAAGAATGAGGCTTGGGATCTAGTGAAGTTGCCAACTGGAAGAAAGCCCATTGGCAACAAATGGGTATTTAAAAAGAAGCTGAATGCAGAAGGAAAAGTGGAGAAATACAAAGCTCAGTTAGTAGCAAAGGGTTATTCCCAGGTTGAGGGAATTGATTTTGGTGAGATTTTTTCTCCTGTTGCCAAGTTAACCTCCATAAGATTTATGTTATCTGTTGTTATTGCATTTGATTTTGAAATAGAACAAATGGATGTGAAGACAACATTCCTACATGGGGATCTGGAAGAAGAAATATATATGAAGCAACCAGCAGGTTATGTTGTGAAGGGAAAAAAGGAGCTGGTATGCAAGTTGAAAAAGTCCCTGTATGGTTTAAAACAATCACCAAGGATGTGGTATAAAAAATTTGATACTTATATGTTGGGACTTGGCTTCACAAGAAGAAAAGAGGATCACTGTGTGTATTTTAAATTAATTGGTGATCATTTGATTTATTTGGTCTTGTATGTGGATGACATGTTGCTGAT
>JASDQU010100188.1:39458-58052 GCA_032191745.1 Picea mariana
CATGTAACATCTTGGCTGGACTTAACGTACATTGCAATGTTCGCTTAACAATGACTATTAGGCATGGGACACAGAGACCCATGACACGTGGGCGTGGGGCAGTGACCGAGATAAGGACCAAACCCCATTTCACTTAAGGGAATCGAAGTCAGGGTGGTAAATAACCAGACCTCACCGGGTGTCAGTAATGATCGTATTTTTGGAAGTGACTAGTCATAAATTCAGTACCATATCATCCTACAACGTGGCGGTTTGTGACCCCTCGGGGGAATCGCCAGAATAAAACTTATCCACTATATAATGATGGATAAGAGAGAGTTCCAGGTGTCGAATTCATAATGGTCCCACTTCATAATTGACGAGCCGGTCAAATCGATCAAGGAGGAAGCGGGCAGAGTCCGCTAAGAAGTTGCAACGGACAAAGCATCAATCACATCTATATCGTCCGATCGTCTCCTCCGTGCATCCAACGGTCTACCCTCGCGGATTTTAGGGCTGGAATCCTTACCGATACATATATATATATATTTCTCCGTGCTTTGCATGTAATTCACGGAATCGGTAGGGTTCCCTTTAGCTGCTCTCTCTTTTCTCTTTGCAGGAATCGAAAGCAGATTGAACTCAGCCATAGCTTTAGCCATCTGGGAACAGTCAAATCGAATACTATGGCGGTGAAATTAACCGAAGAGCAGATTTCCGAGTTCAAGGAGGCCTTCAGCCTCTTCGACAAGGATGCCGATGGTAAGTGATTTTATTTATACGAGGGTTTAGGGTTTTATGTGTTCTGTCATTTGGTTTTTGGGTTGAGGGATAACGGTAACGGTGGTTTTCAGGGTGCATTACGACCAAGGAATTGGGGACCGTGATGCGTTCCCTGGGACAGAATCCAACAGAAGCCGAGGTACAAGACATGATCAATGAAGTTGATGCGGATGGGAATGGAACCGTTGACTTCCCGGAATTTCTCAACCTCATGGGCCGAAAAATGAAGGTACCATAATATTATTTTTAATCTTTCAACGCTTTTTATTCATCTCTGCGGAGTTATGAATTTACATGGTGCAGTTGCGGCTTTTTTATTCATCTCTGCCGAGTTATGAATTCCAGTTCCGCATTAACATGGTGCAATTATCACTTTATCATGAAAATTCTGCATTAACACAGTACTATCTTTAATTTGGGGAGGAAGTGATCCCTGTGACATTAATTTGGGGAGGAAGTGATCCCTGTGACATTTTAACCTTCGACATGTGCCTTAACCTTGTTTGCTTTTTCTTCACATATTTTTGTATTTTTTTTAATTTGCAGTACACCGATTCAGAAGACGAATTGAAGGAGGCTTTTAAAGTGTTTGACAAGGACCAGGATGGCCTCATCTCTGCTGCTGAGGTGAGTTGGTTTTATATTAATTTTACAGGCCAAAGATTGTTTTGTTTGGATTTATAATGCTTTAGCTGGGTGACCTATTAAACACAAACAATTACTATTTGACATTGTACTTGGCCTCAATTGTTTATTCCAGAATTATACTTTGAAAACCCTGATATGCCACCATTTTTACCTCTGAACAACCACCCCGTTAATAATACATATATGAGTTCATCTGATGCTTTAGGGTTGATGGCTTGAGTGTTTTCATTTGCAGCTTCGACATGTCATGACAAGTTTGGGGGAGAAGCTCACAGATGAGGAGGTTGATGAAATGATCAAGGAGGCTGACGTGGATGGTGATGGACAGGTCAACTATGAGGACTTTGCGAGAATGATGTTGGCAAAGTGAACTGTAAAGTACTTAAGATTTACTCTTGCTGCTCTCTGTAGTTGGCAGTATAAAAGTACTGGAGATAAGCAACAAGATTCATAGTTGACAAGGCATTTTTTTCATAATGTTTTTGTTTGTTTACTGGGCGAATAGCAACTATTATTTGGCAATCTTAGTATGCTGTGATATTCTGCAGCTCTGGGGTGGAAAATTCCTCCCCTGGGCCTTTACATGCCTGTGTTAAATGTGAATTATTGTTTTCCATTTTTTTGGATCTTTAATCACTTGTCAATGCTCCAATTCATCGTGAAAATGAATTAACTTTCATCATGGCCTATCTCAAGTTTGTTTAAATGATTAATATTTAAATGTCAGAATTCTGAAACATGTATACTTCTAATTTTTGGAATCCGATTCAGTATATCTTGGCAATCTAACCATACGCAAAAATGTGCTAAGTGGCTCTCTCACATTGAGCCCCCATGTTCCAATTGGCATCTAAATGGTCTGTGTGGAAAACATTGTCTATTTTTTTTTATCCAGAGAGCTTCCATGTTCCAATTGGCTTCTAAATGGTCTCTGTGGAAAACAATGTCTAATTTTTTTATTTTTGGGTGGAAAGACCGGAAACGGTTTGTGCCCTTTAACACATCAAACTAATGAACACATCTCATTGGAGCAATAAGAAGAGGGGGTCATTACCTTATAGATAGTAAATATTTTTCCTTTTGGAAGAAATAGGTGTAAAATTTTAATGTATTTATATTATGTGGTAATCGTAATTAAAAATTATGATTATTTTATGTATTTTAATAATTAATAACTATCATGATTTAAATGGTTAATATTTTGTAATATTAATTTAATTTTTATTGGTACAATTCAATTCAATTGATATTGGAATGTATTTTCTTTCTATTAAAGTTTAAGAGATAATGTAAATTATAATATTAGTTTTATGGAGCCAAGGCTTATGTATATAGGATTGGAATTAATAAAAAAATATAGATTATGTAGCATATTTATAATGAGACAATTTCTATTTGACATGTTAATTATAATTAATTATTCACTTTTCAATTATATGATTTTTTGATAACCAAATTTAAGATAGTAGTTAATGGCAAATTTCACCATTTTCTCCACTTTCTTAATTTTATATGAAATTTATCTCATTTTCTTCACTTTCTCACTTTATCCATATAGATAGTCTATTTAAACTAACTTTGCATTGTCAAAATTGCCACCATAGATTTGAGATTTGAAGGATCTCTTTATGTTGCTCAACATTCTTTGGAGCAATCTTCCATTTTAATTACAATGGCCTTAGAGTTCAGAATTGAAGGGTTTCCTCATTTTTTCTTATAGGTGGGTTGAGATAGGTACTATTTATATAGATAAACTCTTTAGACTAATTTGCAGTTGATCAAATTTGTTACCATGGGTTTGGAGGATCCTCTTATGTTGCTCCTTATTTTGTTCTACTACCTATGGCATGTTATCTAGGAGAAATTCTTCATTGTAGCCACATCAACTTTTAGAGATGGAATTGAAATATGTGATTAAGACTTACCTACTAATTACTCCTTATAAATCCTCTACCTTTTTATTTCATTTTCATGTTTTTCTCCTCTCTATATTGGAGCAATGTTCTTCAATTTGAGGGTTTTCCTCATTCCCTCATATGTGCATTAGGATAGGTATATGAGTATAATTTGTTTGAACCTTATATTTCTTTTTCCATTCCTTTATTAATTCTTTTGATATGCTCCTTATTGGAATAATTTTTCTTTCACTTGAAGTTAGTTTATGAGTTTCTCATTCACTTTTAGTGGTGGACCTTCCTTCCTAATGAAAGACCTATAATAGGTGAATTGTGGTGCTTAAGAATTTCCTCTCCTCAAGGTTGAAATCAAATGTAAACATCTCCTCAAGGTTGGAATTAAATATGAGCCTCTATTGACTTTAGGTTTGATGTGACCAAGTGCTAAATCTATTTTCCTTTGTAACTAAACTCAAATCTGAGTTCAAAGTTTATATCCATTGGAAAATGGAATAATGCTATTTTTTCATTTTTAATTAGATTAAGGGAAAATTTCCCTTTGGCTTACAACTCATGTGCATTGGAAAATGGAATAATGTTTTTTTGTTTCTTAATAATATTAGGAACGACATTCTCATACTTTCTATAAGTAATGGAATAATGTTCTTTATTTATTAATAATATTAGGAGTTCAACATTCTAATACTTTCTATAAGTAATCCCTAGGATTTTTAGGTGATAAATATACCATTATGGAATCCTTCATTACTTTGTTGGAGATGGGTTTGTTTGTTCCAATTGTAAAACTCACTAGTTTTCAATCATTATTGTTGGCTTGAATTGATACAAGTTTTCTGCAAGTGTGATTGAGAGGGATTCTTGGAATCCAAATAATTACTTATGTTTGTTGATTATATTGAATTAGGATATTTGAAGAAGAATTGTTATGGTTTTTAAAGTGAAGGATTTGGTTCAAAATACTTCCTTCACAATGCATGCTTATCTTGTAAATCTTTTTAATTGGATGTTTTTTGTGAAAATTAACTTCATTATATGAAGTAGGAACTTTTGAATCAATTTTCTAATTTCATGAGTAGATATAACCAAACTTCTAACTTAATACTTGCATATTATTATTGAAAAAATAATTTTAATTTATAATGAAAACGACATGTAAATGGCAGGACAATTTTATATAAAGATTTACATTTAAAAACTATAATTTTAATACAAACAAAAGCAATGAAACCTATTTCCCAAGATCTTAGAATTAATACCTTTTGTGGAACACCATTGCATAATAAGAATAATAAAAATAACTCTTACATTGAATATGAAATTTATTTATGTGCTTTTTTTCATTCAAGGTTCTTACTATTACCATGCTTGGACCTATTGCTTCATGCTATGGTGTGTATATATATTATATTTTAAAGTTCATGCATGTCTTAATAACAATTTCCCATTAGTTTACATAATTGATTTTCACCTTATTGTTATCATTAATCTTCTAGGACTACCACCCATTTTGATGCTATGGTGTGTATATATTATATAATTGAGTTGCAACTTGTTGCTGATAATCTCAAGAGAGAGGAAGTCAATAGAGAGCATTGCAAACCCATAAGGATGAAATGAATGTTGAATTTAATAAAAAAGCGCAGTTGGAACGAGACACCCATTTGAAAGATTTGAAATCTACAAAGGTAAAACTTTGTGAAGAAATTGATCAAATCAAGAGAGAGAATGCAAATGAGATATCTCGTATGAAAATTGATCTAGATGAAACCAAACAATTTATTGAATAATAAAGCCTTTAAATCGAGGGATTGGAATAGGCCAAGGAAAAGATGGAAGAGGTCCTCGAAGAAAACAAGGAAAAGACTCTCTCTTTGGAAACAATCAAAGAAGGGGCTATTGACCTTAATGAAAAGCTGAGACTTGAGTAGAAAGAGTTTTGTGCCTTCTAAATGATATGCAGGTTGATCGAGACGACCAATTGAGACTTGAAGACCAAATAGCTGAAATCAAGGATCAGTACCAAAAGGAAAATGATGCCTTCGACA
Source organism: Picea mariana (assembly GCA_032191745.1). Classification (NCBI taxonomy): domain Eukaryota; kingdom Viridiplantae; phylum Streptophyta; class Pinopsida; order Pinales; family Pinaceae; genus Picea; species Picea mariana. The sequence goes on from JASDQU010100188.1 coordinate 44,830, forward strand.
GAATCAACGACTAACAAGGAGTATATAAAAATCCCCCAACTACATTGCCATGTTATTATAGAAAAGAACTTGGATAAAAGACCAAGTATTCTTCGATACTTGGAAGCCTATGTTAGAAGATGTCCAAGTCGTCCAAAAGACAACATATAAATCATGTAAACAATTATGGAATAGTTTTGATGATCTCCTTGAAGAATTCGGGATGCAACCAATGACCCCATTGATAAAGCGACACCTACCAAAATCATGATAGTTGCAGTGGAGAAGCATAGGGAAACTAGCAGGGTGAACATTGAGCCTTTAACTAAGGTAAATAAAGAATCTCTGGAAGAGTATATGTTGAGACTTGTCAAACTCATCACTATGGCCCGAGATTTCATAAAACACACAACACAAGAACTGAAGTAAGAAGTGTCCACCAAGGTTTGTGATTGTGAATTGGATATCAAAAAGATGCAGTTAGAGAAGTTACAGAAGATTATGGATAATTATTCACTCTGGAAGGAATATTGGGACCAAATGCAGAGGCAGAAGAACCCATGATGATCTCGATTTCGATAACTACTCCATGTGTCTCATCTCTTCTTTTTGTAATCCTAATAAGGAAAGGAATTGAAGAGTCATTTTTGTAAACCAATTTTTGGTTATGATTGAACCTCAAGAATGTAAATACTCACCGGATAGTTATAAAATGCATGATTGTAAATGAGACAGGCCTTTGGACTTAGATTGTATCAGGACAATACTATTACTGTATGTGAATTTGAACAAGAGACATTGTGTATGAATGAGACTATTATGTTTATGCATGTTTATTTCTGCGAATATGTGGATTTTAGTTTAATGAACTATTTCTAGACTATTTTTTGTATGTCCACAATTGCCATTATTTTCATATCAAGTGCAATGACAATATGATAAGTTGGTGAATCAATTAGTTGTGTATGACTCATTATATTGTTAAATTTTCATATTCCTTGCTTTTATGAATTATTTATGTGCAAGTAATATAACGTTTAACTACACTTATTTTTAATAGCTTGTTCCTAATCAAGATAGGATAGGATAGAATATGAATGCATCTTAGGACAATAATTAATCAATTTAGTCTAATTTAGTTCTTTAGAATTTAAATTCATATGAGAACATCCCGTTCTCAGATTCATATTTCGATAATTAGTTTAGATCGATAACCAGGCTAATATTTTGGTTGGGAACACTACCCCAAACGAGAGTGGGTCTAATTGGGACCTGCTATCAGGCCTTCTCCCTTAACTTCTTGAATGGATCTTTCGGGATCCTCAATAGAAACGACGCTAGAAGGAGGGCCATCGAACTGAATGGCTGCAAAGAAAGCTCAAATCCCTACCCATTCTACCCAGTTTGTTAACACAACTCAACATAGTGATTATCGTCAACCTCATCTTGAGCATGCTTCGCACCCCCCATCATGTTCTGTGAACATTCCTGATCAAACTACTTCTTAGTGTATTCATTCTCCTTCTGAACCTATAGTTTCTTCACCACGACCTTGTATCCTGACCATTCTAGAGATTGACACCATAGTCAGAAAATCCTGTGAACGAACTGAGTGTGTTTTGACTAGACAATGGAGTAGGTAGACCGGTCAACTTCCCATTGACTATTCGTTACCCTAGGCTCAAGAAGATTTACCCAGTGAGGACTCATTCTTCCCCCAATCTCACTTACCAGAAAAACCCTGATGTTGGAACCCCCGAGTATCATATACCTTAAGCTCTTAACGACTTTGAAGAGTCCTCCGATTCTGAGCTCGAACGCTTCCTACTCGCTGTTGGTGGTGTTATTCCTCCCTTGCTGCCAAACTCTCTACCTCTAACACCAAGAGGTGAATCAAAAGAGAATTATAAAGAGGAAGAAAACTCTCAAAGTGAGTCTGAAGGAGAAGGGTGCGTACAATTGGTCTTATATAATCCTCAATTCATGGCTGGAAAAAACCCAAAACCAAATCAACCTTATGAACCTTGGTTACTCCCAAACATTTTCATCATACCTGGAGTACTACATGACTTGCCTAAGCACCCTGAAAATTTTATCCCTAAGTTTGATCTAGAGAAGAAAGATTTAGATGAGGACCATGTCAAGAAGTTCTTATCGGACATAAAGCTACAAAATGTTCGACACAAGTATGTTGTATGTAGGTTATTCCCTCATACTTTTGAGAATAAATCCACCACATGGATCTACTCCCTAGATGAAGTCTCTATTACTAGTTGGAGAATATTTGAGACTATTTTCCTTAAGAAATTTGGGGAAGATAAAACACCAGCCACCTTGGTCTTAGATATTTCAAGACTAAAAATGGATACCAATGAAAAGGTTAAATATTTCAAAAATCATTTCTTGTCCTTAATTAAACAGGTTCCTCAGGATTCCAAACCTGCCAAAGATGTCACAAACGAATTTTTAACTTCATCTTTACCCATTTTCATGGCCATGTTTATAAAAAACGTTGAGAAATATACCTTAGAAGCAACTTTTCAAGAGGCCCTAAAAATTGAAAAAAAATTCTTAGTCTAAAAGGAAACCCAGGGGCTGAATCCTCCTAAGACAAAGCCAAGACTAAATCCAAATCCCCTGTTACCAAGTGTTTAGAAGAAAAGAAAGATATTGATTCTATGGATATGGAATCCCTCCAAAGAATTGTCAAGAAATTGTCTAATGAGATGATTGATTTGAAGAAACATTGTGGGGAAGGTTGTTCTAATGCCAATAATTTTTTTTTAATTTCCATCTAAGAAAGATAAGAGAACTCCTCTAGTAAAAAAAAAAACTCCGTCAACATTGGAAGGGATTAATATGGAAGATATTGTTCAAGCCCTACAACATTGGGCCACTGAAAATCTAACTGAATATAAAGAGGGAGAGTAAGATTAAAAGGAACAATTGGAACAAACCCAAGAAAAAAATGAATTACCTAAGCAACAAGTGAATTCATTTTGGCACATTGCATATGGAGTGGAAGAGGGATGAGAAAAAAAAGAAATACATATGTCCCAGAATGTTGTAACCATTAGAAGTGCAAGCAAGAAGGCTTCCTCAGAAACCCCTACTTCTTCAGAACGTCTTAAAAATGCTCCTCGCACACAGAAAACACTAGATACTCCTTACAAAATAATTGTTCCTTCCAATGTCCCCACAAAGTTAGAATATGATTTCTTGGAAGACCTGAAAATAAATAATGCCAATATTTCTCTATTCGAGCTTATGAAGCTCCCTCAAATTTAGGAGAATTTTATCAAAATACTTCAAGGTAAGACATCCAAAAATTATAAATAAATAGATGTGGGAGTTAAGAAAGGTAAAAAAAAATCTTCCCCATCCGGCGATACCCATACAACTGAAATTCAGGTAGTTTTGAATGCTTCCTTATCAGGGCAAAGGTCCAGATCCACCACTCCACCTTTTCTGGTTACTTTCGATATTTTTAGCAGGAATGTGCATAATTGTATGATGGATTCTAGTGCCTCTTGAATTGTGATGCCTTTTAAAGTGTGTGAAAAACTTAATGTCAAGCATGAACAATCTGACATTCAAATTATACAGCTTGAAAGAACCAAAGTTAAAGTGAGGGGAATTGATTTTTTTTTAATCATAATGTCTTAAAACCCTAAGATACATCAAATTATTGACATCATAGTTGTGTATATACCTAACACCTATGGAATTCTCTTGAGTAGAGACTAGTCTGCTACACTTAAAGGGTATTTTTTCATAGACTGGTCACACCTTTGGCTACCCTATAATGACAAACCCAACCAGATTAGGATTGTTAGAGAACTATACATGAAACATGTGGTGATAGACCCAAATGACTCAAAGGAACCTATACTTTTTAATCATTTTGTTCTAGGTAATTATTCATGTGATTCATTCTTTGGAAATTACTACGCTAAGACCTCATCCTATGCAGAATCAAACACACAATATGAAATCCTTCATTGCACTCAGATTGTTGAGCCCCACTGTAATATAACCGATGTAAATAGTATGGACAATGTATAGTTTAACTTAGTATGTAGACATAAGTTAGAAGTTTTTTTTCAATGTACTAACCACACTAATATTGAAACAAAAGAAAATCCCAAGTCCATACATAATCTAAAAAGAGACCCTAATATGTGGACTTTGTTTTTTGATGGGTAAAAATATTTTAATGGTGCAAGTGTTGGATGCATTCTAAAATACCAAAATGGCAAGAAATTCATGATAACATGCATGATGGAATTCCAATTCACAAATAACACTGTTGATTATGAAGTCCTGCTACAAGGATTAAGGAAAGAAATGGACTTAGAAGCCAAGAATATAAAGGTATTTGGTGACTCTGAGATAGTCATAAGGTAGGTAAGAAACAACATACATTGTCTCTCCAATCATATTAAAAACTACCAGCATGAGTTATGGGAATTGATCAAGTCATTTAATGCATTTAATATTAGTCATGTTCCTTGCTCTTTAAATTCTGATGCTGATTTGTTAGCCAACGTAGCTTCCAAGATTATTCCTTCTAAGAACTTATTACTTGATACATTTTTCATGGAACTACTTTGCAAGCCTTCGATACTAGATAATGTAATCAAATGGAGGGTATTTGATGACAAAAACCATATTATTAGTTTCTTACACCTGGAAGACACCTTCAAGGACTCCATAATTGAGGAATATCATCACGATAGAGAACTCAACAAAAATATTCCAGGCTCAATTAATCAATCAATGGAGAAAAACAAACCGATCCAAATAAAAAACATCCCCCAAAATGTGATGAGACTGGAAAAACTCTATGAACTTCAAGACAATTTTGAGAAGGTGACAAATTGCACAACCAACATTTCATCAATGCAATTTGAAGTGATAAATTTGGGATATGAGAAAATTCTCTAGACCATCAACTTGGGAAATAAATGTTCTCCTGAAGAAAGACAAACATTCATCAAGATGTTTAAACAATACAAAGAAATATTCGCTTGGACATATCATGATTTAAAGACATACAACACAAATATTATTCAACATGTTATTCCTATGAATAAAAAACCAAGCCTTTTCAGCAGAAGATGAGGAAAATGCATCAGATTTTGGAACCATGGGTAAAGGCCAAGATTAATAAGTTATTAGTTGTTAGAATAAATTTTCCAGTCAGGAACACATAATGGATCTTGAATCTTGTCCCTGTAAGGAAGAAAAATGGAGATATCAGACTCTGTGTTGATTTCATAAATGTCAATAAAGCTTCAAAGAAAGGAAACTATCTAGTGCCCCCTATGGAGAAAATCTTACAATGTGTATCTAGTTCCAAAATGATCTCTTTGTTGGATTGGTTTTATGGTTACAACCAATTTTGTGTTTCCCATGATGACCAAATGAAAATTTCTTTTAGCAATAAATGGGGAACATATGCATACAAAAAATTCCAGTCGCCTGATCAACATCGGGGAAACCTTTCAAAGAGAAATGGACATTGATTTTATAGGCCTCATCGAAGACTTTGTAGTAGTCTATCTGGATGACGCCACTGTCTTCTCCAAAGACAAAAAAAATCATATAGCATATTTGAGAAGAGTATTTAATAGATGTTGGAAGTATGAAATATCGCTCAATCCCAAAAAAACTCTTTTTCGTAATTGATGAAAGCAGACTTTTAGGGTTCATTGTTTCCAAACATGGTATCAGAATCAAACCTGGAAGAACTGAATAAATTGCTAAAATTCCTCCTCATAACAAAAAATAGATACAATCTTTTCTCAAGAAGATTAATTTTGTGAGGAGATTTGTAATGAGCTTCATCGAAACGATGAAAGCTCTCCATGATATGATAAAAAAGAATGCCGAGTTTAAATGGGGGTCTAAAGAAAAGGAGTCTTTTGACAAAATCAAAGCAGAAATAATACAAGTTGCTACATTGTTAAGCCCATATTTCAGTCGAGGTTTTATACTCTATACATTTACCTCAGGCATTGCATTTGCAACTGTTCTAACACAGAAAAACCAAGAAGAGGATGAATTTCCTGTCGCCTTTATGATTTTAGGATTACAAGAAGCAGAATTGGATTACCCTGAAGTAGATAAGAAAGCTTTTTTTGTCTTTAAAGCTGTAAAGAATTTCAGACCTGACCTGAACAAGTCAAAAACCAAGGTAATTGTACCTTATCCTGCTGTAAGAAATATATTGATACAAAAGGATTTGGTGGAAAAAAGGGATAAATTGATAATAGCCTCACAAGAGTATGACCTTGAAATTAATCCTGCTAAAATCTTTAGAGGTAAGGGATTATGAAAACTAGTTGTTGAATCAGTAAACAATGAAACACAGGAGGACATGCCAAGCAATGGAATACAAGAGGATGCGTTGTATCAAGTTCATAGCTTATTTGAAAGAGAAGTATATTATGTTCCTGTGAATTCTGATCAATAGTACTATGAAATGAAGTATTGTCTAACCCATGAGACAACCCCCCATTATATGTAACAGAAAAAGGAGAGGGCCCCAAAAATCAAATCTTCCCAATATCATCTCATTCGTGGAATATTGTACATGAGAAATTATGATGGTGTCTTCTTGAGATGCCTTGAAAAGGAAGATGATAAAGTCCTCTCTGAACTTCACGATGGACCTGCTAGAGAAAATTTTGGAGGTGATGCTACATCCTATAAGATACTTAGAGTTGGTTATTACTATCCCACCTTATTAAAACATTCTCATTCATATGGAAGAAAGTGCCAAGAATGTCAAAGAACATCTGGAAAGGAGACACTAATACATATGGGGTAAAAATTCAACAAAATATTACGATGATATGAGTTAAATTAATCGTACCATCACAAATTACTACTATTTCAACCATTTTTTTGGCACTCCCCGACGTTCATCGTACTTTCGACGCACATCTCACTACGTTGCTATCATGACGTCGGGGAGACTTATTTCAACAAAAGTTTCACTTCTTGTCACCAAGGTATGGTCGTCGATATATCGATGAAAATTTGATCTTTCGTAACTTTGGTCGATATATAGACTAGAGTTCAACATGTGTCTCTCTATCAATGACAATGCAATTTTTTTTCCATATAATGACTAAAATGCACATGCTCATTGATATATTGACGACATAGCACTTTGACCTAGTCGGATTTGATGTGCTCAACAATTGTTGGAAGTTTGACCATTCTTTGATATACCGATGATGTTTGCGGGTCTTTAGAAAAAACAAATAACCATTTGAAAGTGATTAACAATCATTGAATTACTCAAGTTTGACGTGGTCAACTATTGTTGGAATTTCGATGGAAGTTAGAGATTTCGACAATTTTGTTGTAGGAGCGACATCTATAAAAGCTTAATTGTCTATTCATGATTCAATGCATGTAATACTCTATTTTCTATGACTTGTGCCTTGTTTCACATCAAATTCTTGATTTATAGAGCTTGGATTTTGGATGTACTCTAAAGGTTAAATTATAAATTTTTAATATCTCTTTGTCTCATTTTAAACACTCATGACATAACCGACCAACTTAGGCCGACCAACTATTTTTTGTGGGGACAAAAGTTTAATTTCTCTGGGAAATAGATACAAATATGTCTACTCAATTGCTTATATTGGCCTAGTTCTGTTTTATAATTGTTTAACAATTTACTTACTTTCTTATAGTGAAGCTTTGAATTAGCTTATATATATATATATATATCTTATGGTTAATTTTGATCTCTTGAATAATTGTTAACTAGTACTCTTATAAACATTTATTAAATCAATGACGACAATGGCTTAATTAAGTCAAGACGTACAAATGGGGTCCATATTCGACAACATTTCTATTGTAAGAAATTATTCATATATTGTACTAATATTGAATCTATAGTGCTTTTTGTTGTAATAGGAAATTCCAATGCCAAATAATAATAACAACATTATACATCATGAAGAAAATGAAAGGAAGATTGCTAGGTTAAAGGTGGCATTGAAGGCAAGGGAAAATGTGAAACTTGAATTCCCTTGCAATAAATGCAGGGGATTTAACAGAAGAAGACTTTTATTTAACACAATTAAGACACATTGCTGGAAATATGGGCACATTGAAGGGGGGTTCTCATATCGTCCCATGGTAATTTATTCAATATTATTATATATTGCACTCTTTGTATTGACTGTATTTATAAAATTTTCTTTTGTTTTAATATTTTTTATATACACCAATTTTATTGATTAATTTTTGTAATTATAAAGAAAATCCTCCTAGGTGTTTTTCGCCAGAGAAATATGCAGTGCCTAGTAGTAGTAGAAACACTATTGTACAGGTTGAGGAAGACCTTCATATAGATATTGAAGATCATCATGATCAAGTTAACTCTATGGAATTATAATATGGCACCAATAATATTGTTGAGCTAGATGGTGGGACAAATAGATTGATCCAGAACATATTTGCTCCTATCCATGAGGATGAAAACTTTAATGATATCAATGATATACCTTTGCTTGAGAAGGCACAACCAACCCTTTATGAAGGCTCAAGTACAAATTTTCTCTCAACTATAATGTCGTTGGTGTACTTGAAGGTATTAAATGGTTTTTCAAACACTTGTCGCACACAGATCTTAAGGCACGTAACAATATATTTCGTCACATCTACGTAAAGGTAAAAATTCTTTTTCTCTTTTATTAGTGTCAATTAATGTGTAATATATTAAGAATGTGATATTTATGATTACTGTTATTTACATTAACTAGTTATTTTTTATGATGTATATTGTTAGATACATTTTTCTTCCCACCCTAAAATAATTTACCTCACACATACCGAGAGTTATATGCCATTATGAAAGATATTGGAATGGGGTATCAGGCTATTGATGCATTTCCTAATGATCATATTATATACTATGGACAATATGAATTAGAAACTAAATGCTCACAATGTCAAATTAGTAGATATTGAACCAATCAAGTAACACAAAAGGTGCCTCATAAGTTTCTTTGTCATATTTCAATATTTCCATGTTTGCAACGATTGTTCAGGTGTGAAAGCATAGAAAAGTTTATGGATTACCATGTATGACACAGAAGTGAAGACAGTGTTCTTCAAATTCCTACAAATGCTTCTGCATTTAGGTACATCGAAGAAAGATGGCCTATTTTTAAATAAGAACCTCGTAATGTTAGGTTTTCATTGACAATTAATGGTGTCAATCCATTTGGTGAGCTCATGTCTATTTACTCAGTGTGGCCTATTTTTGTTATAAACAATAACCTTCCTCCTTGGATGTCAATAAAGAGGGAGCACACAATGTTGGAAATGATTGTTTTACAATATTTGTTTGAATGTAGTGCCATTTCATTTGTACTCTTATTCATTATTAATGCATTATTTATTATACATAAACAAGGTATTAATTACATGTACTTTCAATAAATTAGGTAAGTACCAAGTGAAATATAAGAATTTATACATTGAGTCTCTATTCGACGAGCCACTAAAGTTATGGCATTGATCCAGGTGGATATTGGTGGCCACCCACCTATTCCAACTAGCTCCTTGTGTCCGTTTTTGTCCAACACGTATTTATGTACTGCTTTATAATTGTGATTTCTACACTTCTGGGGTTTTATGAAGCCTCACACATTCTCTAGGTGGATATGGGTGACCTCTCGCCTAATCCAAATCGCTTATTTTGTATGTTTTCATGACAACACATCTTGTTGTACTTTCAGGGCTGTTTTGGGGCCCTAAACATTGTTTTTTTGGCTCGACACAGTCAGATTGTAGACAAAGTCACAATATGACAACGAAATGTGTATTTCTCTAAAAGACCTTTCCAACAGGATATCACACACCTAAAATGGAGTTCGTATGAAAAAGTTATGACCCTAGGAAGTTGAGGTACCAAATTACACCAACTTACCCATAGGGCCCACATGAATTTTGGCGTTTCACCTTCTAGGGTTAGGTTTTTGGATGTATAGGGTTTTGGAATTCATGAGTAATATGAAAAGGGCCTATGGAGCCTCCTTGTAATCCATTCTGCTCAGATGGATGCGCGTAGCAACCACATCTCTTCTCTGAGATAACTACCACCATTCGAGAAAGTTTTAGTTCTCCAGTTTTACAGTTTCAGCCTATTTCTTTATTTAATAGAAGATATTGTTCACTGGATATTTGTGTTATGATTCTTATATTTGTGTTTATTACATTCATTCTGTTAATCAGTTTGTTCTTCTCCTAAATATGGATTAGGCATGGAATCACTATGTACGACATCTTTAGACCAATAGGGTAAAAGCAATTTCAATTCCATGGAATACTTACATGGACAATTCATGATGCCCCAAGGCTAACACATTTTTGTGGTATGTAACGTCACACTACTGGACTTTAATAGTATATAATTTTATAAAAATACTATGAATGTTTCTAATATTAATTCCTTGTTATATAACTAATATTACTTGTCACATTATTAATCCATATCTTGTAGGTCTTCAAACAAAGGGTAAATTTGCATGTCCAGTTTGTGGTCCTAGGATGAAATCTCGTCGTTCAATAAGTTTAGGAAATGAGGTGTTTTATGAGTATAGGAACTTCCTCCCTAAGAACCATATGTATCGAACAAACGAAAAACATATTTTCAATGGGAAAGAAGAGACTTCAATAAACCCACAAATAATGACACCTCACCTATGGAAGTTGGCATATAATAGAAATCATCAAGGTAAGCAATTCGACTATGTATCACACAAAATGTTTTACAATTTTATTTGTATTGAATTATGTTCGTTGTATCTAACAATTATTGTTGTATAATTAATTCATTGATGTTTCATAAAGGTCATTAAGGCATTGATGGGAAGCTTCCATGAGGAATGAAACATTACCTCGTACAATTCAGTAGGTTTCCCTACTATGAGAACCTACAAACAACTCATTTGTTTGATACAATGCATATTGGAAAGAATGTAACCAAAACATTGTGGAGAATCTTAGATGGAAGGAATAACAAAGAAAAAATTGTCAAAATCTATAGTGACATTCAGGAAGCCAATCATGCAATGCATGATTTGATTGATTCAAATAGAAATGTTAGAGACCGAAATTGTCTTCCATGGTTATTTACAGAGCATAAAAGTAATGTTGTAAAATAGGAGATTCAAAAAATTAAATTTCCCAAGAGATTCTCTTCAAACATAAAGAATATCTTAACGAAGAAAGGTGACTTTGGTGGGGTAAAAACTTGTGATTGGCAGACCTTCATTAAGGTAATTATTTTGATAGATTTATATTTTGGTAATACTTCTTTTTAGTATTTTAATTTTGTTTTATTTTCAAGAAAATAATGATTCCTTTTTTGTAATCACAATATGTTCTACCTCTATCTATCCCTATCAACTTTCAAAACAATGTAAAATAAGTTATATATGATCTTGGAAAATACATGAGGTAAGAAAAATGTTTGTTGCAAAACTTGTCGTCATGTATTGTTTTGCTTGAATTAATGTATATAATTTTTTGTTGAAATGCATGATTTTCTTATATGTAGGTTGTTGCAATCTAAATAAATCCATAAAGAAAATACAAAATATTAGAGGAGATAAATTCCTTGTCTAATGTGTGAAATGTAGAAGATCTACCTACAACATTTTTCAATGCTCAATAACACTACCTCATACACCAAGTTGAGGAGATTGGACTGTGTGTACTTGTACACACAGGTTCAATGTGGATGATGGAGAGGAACTTGAAGTCATTGAAGGCTTTCCTTTGACAAAGAACACGTCCTGAGGATTCTATGGTGGAGGGATATATGGTGTATCAATCCTTGGTATATATTAGTCGGTATCTTCCTAAATGAGCAGTAGGAATGAAGGTGCCTCGCATTTGGGATGTCAACTCCATCCAAAAATTTGAAGGGGAGGTGTTGGTCGAGAAAGGTATAATGAGGAAAGTGAAAGGTAATTATTATATGGTAGTTGATGTTGGTTGTGGATCTTGATTATCTTCCTGATTCAGAGGTTTGTTTCAGCCATGCTTGGACCCCTTTCCCTAATGGGGGGGTGTGGGGGGGATTTATCCCGACATCTACGCGAGGGGGTTCTAGGGGGGTAGCGACAATTTTTGTATCCCCCCCTAGTAAGTGATTTGGGGGTAGCACCCCCAAAGAAAAATATTGGGAAAAATTACCTTGTAAAATATTGTAATTTCGTAGTCAATCTGGACCATTCATTATAACGTCACAGATCTGACGGTAGAAGTTATTTTAGGTATTTTTTCCCTAGAAGGAAACCCTCTTTTATGAGTGAATTGTATTGTGGCTATGTAGGTGTGAGAATATTGTATTCTGAGAGAGGAGACTGTGAGAGAAAGAAGAGGAAGTTATAGCGGGTGTGTTGTAGGTTGTATCCCTTCATTCTTCCGATATTAAAAAGGAAGTACCTGGAAATTTCTCTAGTGGACGTAGCCCACATTGGGTGAACCACATATATATGTGTCTCTATTGTATTGTGTATCTTCTGTGTTTTATTTTCGCATTTTTTATTTCTATTTTATTGCTTCCTGATCTTGTTTTTCTAGCAGATGAGATCTATAATACTTTTCATTATTAATTTTTATCTATATTGTACTTATTATTTAAATATCAATTATTAATTATTTTTTTATTCTTTTATTTTTTTACAAGGGGAATCGGTAACAACGACAGTATCGTACTCGCGTGACATGGGGTCAAATCCTGCCAGCTGCGTTATAACCCCTAGGGATAAATGCACATCCCACAAGCATGCCCTCCAAGTAAATCGGGGTGAGAATCGACCTTGAGACCTCTTTTTACATATTTCCTTCCATTTACATGGCACTTTCCAATCGGTCTACACCCCTGCGGGCATCAATTATTAATTATTAATCGTTATTATTGTTAGTAATTTTTTTTCTTTTTTCATATAGTTGGTCGAGAGTGGGATGAACTACATTTATTCATCACAAACAATATTGATTGGATGAAGTTGTGGATAGATTGATGTATTATACAATGTAATGGTAGGTTATCATGGGAAGGGGTTTCTACATTACTTAAATAAGGTCATCATAATCAAGCTACCAATCTTACTCAGAGTGAAATTGATTTAGCATATGTTTTAAAAGATAAACACACACACACACACACACACACACACACACACACACACACA
>JASDQU010100188.1:59706-69846 GCA_032191745.1 Picea mariana
TATATATATATATATATATATATATATATATATATATATATATATATATATATATATATATATAATACTTTCGCCGTAGATATCTTAATTTCGTTGTCCATTCAATGTATGTATTGAGTGTATAAAATCGCTAACTAATATTGATATCTATTGATATCTGATAACGATATCACTATTAATAATGATTATGTCGTCTAACACATCTAATAATGATATTACTATCTGATAATGATATGGTTGTATAAAAATTTAATAAAATAAATGCTAAATCGCTATCTAAGAACCACTATAATCTATATTCTATGGAACAAGTATAATCTATGAAACAAATATAATGTATGAAATAAGTAAATTAAAATTGTTGTATAATGAAGATCTTTTAAACTGAAACAAATCTAATACAATCGCTATCTATGGAACTAAAGATAATAATATAATACAATCGCTATCTATGAAACAATATAATATATAATCTCTGAAACAAATATAAACTATGAAACAATTATAATCTATGAAACAATTTCATAACTAAACAACAATAAAATCATAACTAATATAATCCACATGATCCATAAATATTGACCTTAACTGTCATACACAACAAACAACACAACCATTACCAACACCTCACTTACACAGTCACAAATGCACTATTACAAAGCCATAAAACACATACAACAAATCGTTGTCGCACCATGTGCAAATTCGTTGTCAATCAAGGTAGAATTTCGTTGTCATTCAAAGGTAAAATTCACAATCAATCAATGAATAAAATTGTTGCCATTCCATGTATAATTTCATTGTCAATCAAGGAATAAACTCATTGCCATTCAAATGTATATTAAATTCGCAGTATATATATCTGTGTATATTAAATTCGTCGTATATACATATCTCTGTGTATATTAAATTTGCAGTATACAAAAATGTTGTCTATTAACAACTTTATTGTATCCATTAAAGGAATTTTAGAAAGGAATTAATTTATATATAATGTTGTCTATACATTGAATATCGCTGAGTTAAAATCATAGTGGGAAAAGGCAATACACTCGCAACTCAGTAAATAACCCAGTAAATAGACGCATATGGTAATTAAACACAAGGGTATAAAACGTTCATGGTAACTAGAAACCATATTGTTTTAACAAACGCAGACCTAGTATTGAAGGAGAACGTAGACATTTCAAAAAAATGTAGTCAATCACTTTGTAGTTATAATTAAAAGGGAATTTTAAAACTCAATCGAATTACATCATTGCGAGGCCCAATCAATATCTAGTTTCCCCGTAAAGAACTAGAATGTTGATATCTCTGTTGGGAATGATAAAAAATGCTAGGAATTATCATAAAAACGCTGGGAATTTTGTAATAACGCAGACACATCAAAAAACATACAATCATTAAAATGAAGAGATTTACCCCTTAAAAAACACAGGAGATCATCATTAAAAGAAACACAGAGGGTTTACCATTCAATGTTGAGATTTTACCCAAAAATAAGAAAACGCAGGGTTGATCCTTCAAGGAAATGCAAAGGTAATCAATCAAGAAAATGTAGGGATAATCCTTCAAGGAAACATAAAGGTTTTCATATTTTAAGCAATCAAAACACAGAGGTACTCATTCACAAGAAGGATCAAAGACAAATCATTCAACCATGAATCAATCAAATGCAAAGATAAGTAAGGGACAGACAACTGGGCAAAATTTATCCTTCACTCATCATCCATGCACAAAAAAGCAGGGCATTTGAATCTATAGGTCTTTAAACACCAAAGTGACGACTGTCGATTCAGCTCCTGGCTGATTTCTCAGGCACAGACTGATGACTAAAGGGATAAGGGATGGAAGATAAAATCACAATCTCTTCATAATAATCAATAAAACCCTCACTGAGAAGTCAATGCAATCAAAAGTTGGGTTTGCCAAGGGAAATCAATTCAGAAAACAACAAGCAAGGGGATTACAAATGCCGTAGGAAAAAAAGTGCAAGACAACTCATGGCAATGAAATATTCAACCGGGCACAGATAAATAACATGTGTAAATTAAATTTCATTGCAAGTAACAACTTAAACCGACATACCTTAGCCAAATGTGAATGCTCCATAGTTTCTGTCCCGTGCGCGCTCTGTCCATCTCTCGCTTACCAACCAATGTGACCTCACCGGTACCTCCCAACCAATGCTAGGGGTACTCTTCTTCCCCCTGAGGCCCCTGAGCTACAAAGGGGCCACACACACAATTCCATAGAACTTCTAGCACCCAGCTCACCTCGCAAGGTCGAGCTACCACTCGTTACTCGAGCTGGGTATCCCAACTCCCACAAGAGAAATTTTAGTCAAGTAAAATTTCAGCAGCGTAACGTTATGCATAAAGATCAGATCCATACTCCTCCTCCATCTTCATTATAGAGTTTTCAAGTAATTAGTTTCCCAAATTCTCATTAAATTCCTTTTTCATTTAATTAATTAGGAAAAACCTCCCCCGTACACATGTCATTCGATCCCCTAGTTGCACCAGAAAATCAATTTTATTAATTAATTAATTATTCCTATTTCCCTCACCCACCTAAATCATTCCTAAAAACACTCCTAGTTGTCCCAATATTCCCTTACACTTCTTAAATGACTTACGCCTTGCTTAATTCCTAGTTGAGTTCATAATTAGAAAGTTCCAAAGGCAAGATTCCTTACTAAGTTAGACATTCATCTTTTTCTTTATGTTTCCCCTTTTCTTTAGGTTTCCCCTTTTTCTTTAAGTTTCCTATTTCTTTTAAGTTTCCCTCTTTTTTCTTTTTAACTAAAAATCAATTTAGAAAGTGTAGATAAAACAACCATTTACCCTTTTTTTCTTTTTTTTCTTTTTTTTTTTTAATTAAAAATTAATTTAGCAAGTGGAGATGAAGAACCATTTACCCTCTTTTCTTTTTAACTAAAATTAAATTAGAAAAAATAGATAAAAACAACCATTTCCCATTTTAAAATTTTAATCTTTCATTATAATTTTGACTTTAATAATAAATTTGAATTTCTTACCCCGCTTCTTGTTACATTTTTATTTATTATTATCATTTTTTACCACATGTTTTAAAAGACCTAGGTTTTAATTTCACTAGGCTAGGCAACATTTTTATTATGGAAAATTGTTTTTAAATCTTACTTATCACATCATTCATTTTAAGGCCAACTAGGTTTATTGACTTACCAGTTAAAATCACGACGTGCCCTTCGGGATGCACTACATGCTCCAAGGGTGCCACCCGCCTCTTTCTGTTTTCCTTGCGCGACGTGCCCTTCAGGACGCACTACGTGCTCCAAGGGTGCCACTCACCTCTTGACTGACTTTGGTAGACGTCAAAAACCCCTGGAGTCAATACTATGCCAGGTGATCTTGTGGGAGACTAAGGGCCTCTAAGGAATATGGCCCCTGCCTTATTGCGTGCCCCTTAGAATCATCATCAGCGACTATCACAGTCTGCCCTCACGACATCGTGGGTCTTATCAAACTAGGTAATCGTTAACCTATAGTTCGAGCCATGGTGGGAGTGCTAGTAGGTTGTGGCAGGGCTACTATCCACACCTCTCCCTCAATTCTTTGGTTGTCCTGCATCACTCCTCTACTCCACATGTGATTCCAGTTGACAAGCTATCTTCAGCCTGCATCCATCAACGAATCATGTCAGCAACAATAATCAATCCTCATGACATCTAATCATATGTACATGTGTCACATCAATAACATTCAAACCCAATAGTCCTCTCCCTAACTCAATCTGGAGTCCAAGGGGTTTCATCGATGCCTCTACATCCTCAATGTCCAATGTCCTTCACACTCAGGAGAACCCAGTAAATAGCACCTTTCTATGTTAATACAAAAAAATAACATATCATCAATCCATAATGTCTCATAATCATAATTGAACAACCAATAGTATAATAATCTGGATCACTTGCACGCAAGTGTCCTCAAGGATAAGTTCACTCAGTGCGCACAAGAGTGGGATGTTACATACACCGCCTCTTGTTTATAACATCATCTCAAAGTTTCATAGTATATAAGTACCAAAATAAAGTGTATCACAGTATCATAGGTTTATCTATCAACAAAAATGGAAACTGTTGGTGCATATCATATGCGTCCTTCGAGGTCACCAAGTGAAGACTATATTTGTCCCACTGGACCTTGACCTGATCTACTATTCGACATCGTAGTTGTCGAGTGCGATGGTATAGGGTGCATATTGGCTCATCCATGAGCGCACTCTCGTCCGATACCTGCAAGGTACTCAAGTCAAACATGTGTAGGATCACTAGCATAATGTCTCAAATAGAGACGTGAAAGACATCATGGATATGCCTCAAAGAATCAGGCAAGGCTAGTTGATAGGCCATGGGCCCCTTCCTTTCCACAATCTTGAAAGGTCTCAAGAACCTAGGAGAGAATTTAGCACCCTTTCCAAACTTGATCAAACTCTTATGTGGTTTCACCCACAGTAAGACTCGATTGCGAACTTCGTAACTACGGTCGACACAATGTGCATTAGCATAATTCTTATGTCAATCCTACGCTTCCTTGATCATTTGTCTTATTGTTTTCATTTGGTATTCCATTTCTTGGATTGTTTCTGGCCCCACCGGGACCCTATCCTCAAGCCGATCCCAACTCAAAGGCGTTCGACATGGTCGTCCGTAAATAAACTCGAAAGGTGCTATCTTAATGGTGTTTTAATAACTGTTGTTATATGCGAATTCTACCAGTGGAAAGAATTCTTCCCAATGCTTATGTTGGTCCATCACGTACATACGCAACATGTCCTCCAAGATTTGGTTTTTTTGTTCAATCTTCCTGTCTGTCTCCGTGTGATACAAAATACTAAAGTTAAGTTGGGTTCCCAATGCCTCTTGTCCAAAATCATCTAGTAAACATCGATCCTCGATCAAATATAATCTTCTTAGGCACACCATGCAGCCTCACAATTTCACTGATGAAAACTCTAGCTATGTCAGGTGCCTAATATGTCATACACATAGGAATAAAATAAGCACTCTTCTTCAAAGTGTCGACTACCACAAAAATCAAGTCATGTCTCCTTGTTGTCAGTGGAAATCCAACAATGAAATCCATCAAAATGACCTCCCATTTCGATTCTGGAATAGCGTGTGGCTGTAGTAATCCTATTGGATGTCTATGTTCAGCCTTCACCTGATGACATTCTAGACATATTGCCACGTAGTTGACTAAGTCTGCCTTCATTCCTTTCTAGAAGAATAAGGGTTTAAGATATGCCCTCATCTTCATGACTCCCAGGTGAGCCATATACATGGATCTGTGAGCCTCATTTAGGATCAAAATCCTCAACTCGTCATTGGGCAATACATAAATTCGATTTTTAAATCTCAATAATCCATCATCGTCAAACATAAATCCTTCAAATCTTGGTACCATCATTGTGTTATGTCCGATAAAATCCTTGGTCTCCTTGTACCAGTTATCGTCGGGCTGTAAAGTTAGAATCTTTTCACACAGATTCATCTAAAGAGGCACCACCAAAAATATGCAGGGTCTCTGACTCAATGCATCTACCACTCTGTTCACTGTACCTTTTATGTAAGTAATCTCGAAATTGTACTTGCTAAAAAATTTCGACCAACGCCTTTGTCGCGCATTCAAGTCTCTTTGCGTAAAGATGTGTTGTAGTCCACAATGCTCCATTTTTAGTTTGAATTTACATCCAATAAGGTAGTGTATCCAAACTCTCAAGGCATATATGATGGCTAACAAATCTAAATCTTGCGTTTCATAGTTCTCGTCATGGCTTCTCAACTTCCTTGAGATGTAAGAGATCACTCGACCATCTTTCATCAAGACTTTGCCTAAGCCTTCCTTGGATGTGTCAGTGCATACCAAGAAGTCTGCATCCATGTTAGGGACCTTGATTATCAGTGTCGTTTTCAACAACTCCTTGAGCCTTCAAAATTCCTCCACGCATTTCTCGGTCCAAACAAACTTCTTGTTCTTCTTCGACAATTCCGTAATCGAATTTTCTATCTTTGAGAAACCCTCGATGAACCGTCGATAGTATCCTGCTAAAACCATGAAGCTACGCACTTTCGGGACATTCATCAATGCAGGACATTACATAATAGCCTTGACCCTTATTGGATCCATGACGATACCTTCGTCGGAGATGGCATGCCCTAAGTGGTGAATCTTCGATTGATAAAACGAGCATTTAGAAAATTTCCCAAACAATTTGTTCTATCGCAAACACTGTAGTACTAAGCACAAGAGTTCGTCATGCTCTTCGATTATCCGAGATTAAATCAAAATATCATCAATGGATACTTGGAATAACTTGTCCAAGTATTCGCAGAACACCCCGTTCATCAAACTCATATATACCCCAAGGGCGTTTGTCAGTCCAAAGGTAAAACAGTAAACTCGTAATGTCCAACCCTTGTCTTAAAGGAGGTCTTAGGTATGCCATCCTCTTTGATCCGTAACTGGTGATACCTTGATCTCAAGTCGATCCTTGAAACCATCATCATGCCTTTCATCTAAACAAATAGATCATCAGTCCTTGGCAATAGATATTGATTCTTGATCGTCACCTTATTCAATTGACAATAGTCAATGCCGAGTCTCCACGACCCATCCTTCTTCCTTAAAAATAATAGATGCACCCCATGGTGACGCACTTGGACGTAAAATTCATAGGGCCAACAATACCTTCAGTTGCATTCTCAAATCCTGTAACTCTGAGCTCGACATCTGATAAGGCGTTCCTGCTATCAGTTCAGCCCTCGGTTTTAGGTCTATGATAAATTTCAATTCCCTCTTTGGTGGCATCCCAAGTAACTCCTTAGGGAATACGTCTGCAAACTCTTTCACCACCGGAAGTTGTTATAGGCCTTTCTCTACTCCCTTCTCATTTAATGCAAGGATCACATAAAGCTTGCATCCCTTGTGCAAGCTCTTTCGTAGTTGTAAGGAAGAGATGAACCTCATGGAAACTCCCTGGTTCCGACCTACAATCGCACATCTTTGTCCCTCATCATTGACCAAGATCAGTTGTTTCGTATTACAGTTGAGTATCGACTCATGTGATTCCAACCAGTCCATACCGATCATGACATCATAATATCCTAAGATTGTGAAGTACAGGTTGGCCCTAGTGAAAAACTCTCCCAGGTTAAGGCTACATCCCATAACCTTCCCACAAACCTTTTGTTTAGATCCCAAAGCCATTTCTACACAGATAAACTGATCCTGTTCGACTGCCTTTACCTTAATTATTTTTAGAGCTGCATCAGAAATTAATCTCTTGGTAGCTCCGAGATCTATCAAAATACTAAGGGTCTAGTCAGCGATAGTACCTGACGTCTCGAGCATAGTCGACTGGTGCTATTACTGGCAGTTATTCACCGCTTCATGAATCCAATGGGCCTTGCCCAAATATCCCACGGTAGTGGGTCCGGCTGATCCAGATGCTCTAGTCCTCTCCACTGGGCAGTCGTACTGGTAATGTGGCTCCCCACATTCTAGCACATTTTCTTCGGTCCAGTATTCCTAGTACCTGAAGTAGAAGCTGAATCCTAACATTAAGTCTCAACATAAACTTGTTGACCTTAAGTTTCTCGGTAATTTGGTGTGGAGCATACCCACGCAGCTCCAAAAACGGGCCTCGTACTTAGGCACCGTACGACTGCCTTATCGCAAGGCATTGAACTCATTGAGCTGACGCTCAATGAATTCCTCAGAAAGATACCTCTCTTGGCACCGTTCCTTGAACAGTTCCCATGACACGTCTTCGACCACCATGTTCAAATGCAGTAGGAGAATCTTCCACCATAGAAGAGTGCTCCCCTTCAATTGAAGGATTGTCTTGTGGACCTTCATGTTGGAGATATAGTTGCGAAGTGCAAAGCACATCACCACATTCTCCAACCATGCCTCGGAGGTTGTATTGTCCGGGGCACCAAAGAACTCAGGAAATTTGATATTCTTGAGTTTGTGGTGAATACTAACGGTATTGGTTGGACGTGTTGTGGACCCTCATGGGTATAGGCACCTTGGCCTCATCTCAGTATATATGGTGAATCAAGGCCTCTAACAATCTTTAGAAGGACCTTGTTAGACCAGCATGATCCCTTACAACAATCAAATCCATCCCAAGGACTTGTTCCTCCTCTTCGGGGTTAGACTCCGAGGGCGCGGGCACTTCTTGAGGCATCACACCTCCTTCCATGACACCATGCTACGACCCTCTATGGCGTCCTCTAATTGAGATCATCGCATGGACACATTAAATTTTTTAATTAGCGTTAGGTTAAAACTCAAGGGTTTACTACAGTGGAAAGCATGGCGATCCACAGTCACAGGGTTGAACCTGCCCTGATAGCATATGTAGCGACCCCCTTTCGTTATGACTACAAGCGATGCAAGCATGATTTATTTTTTTAACACAAGCAGGAAGGAAATCAATGACAACAAGTAATCAACACAACTTGATGACAAACACAACTTACACATTCAGGAAACAAACAACCAACAACCTAGCACACTAGCACATCATGCAACCGGACAAACATGTGACACAAGATAGATAAAAACGACTACACTCCCGACACGGGAAAGACAATGCCTATAAGCTAAAGGAAAACATCAACCACCCGAAACAACGACTTCAAAGACTAGTAACTAGTAACCTCTACGATGCACAAGCCAAACGCATTGAGGTGTTACAGAATCAAGTACCAACATCAATTACAATGAACAATGCCTGCATTGGGAAGCACAGACTTTGGCCAGGTTATCATGCGCCTCTATCCATCAGGGTGCACAATGATCCCCTCATCAATAATCATGCCATCACACGACGATAGGTGTAACAATAACCAAGGGAGAACCACAACAAATCTAGACCAAAAACCCAAGAAACATTCAACGCGCTAGAAGATCGAATTAACTGTCAACCACATGAAAAAAAACCCAAGCACCCAATTGACAGGTCAACAAGACGCAGGGGAAAATGATGACTATAACATTCATACAACACATTAAATTCTTGACGCACAATGTCTAATGCAAACATACATCAATTAAAAGAAGTGATTAGCCATCTATGAAATATTCTTTCAAGAATCCCTTCTACAATAACATGAATCAATAAAATCCTCTCTCTCTCTTTTCAAGTCATTTATTAATTAATTAAGATCTTATTAACAAGGTCTCACTGCAATTGTCATTCCCTAACATATAACTCATGGTAATCCTAAGTTAAACCCTCCAACCCTATCATTATTATCGTTGTCTATAATATTCATTGTCCATTAAATATAATATAGTATACTTTCGTCGTACACATATTAATTTCGTTGTCCATTCAATGTATGTATTTAAGTGTATAAAATCACTAACTAATATTGATATCTATCGATATCTGATAACGATATCACAATTAATAATGATTATGTTGTCTAACACATCTAATAATGATATCTCTATCTGGTAATGATATGGTTGTATAACAATTTAATAAAATAAATTCTAAATCACTATCTAAGAACCACTATAATCTATAATCTATGGAACAAGTATAATCTATGAAACAAATATAATCTATGAAACAAGTAAATTAAAATCGTTGTATAATGAAGATATTTTAAACAGAAACAAATATAATACAATTGCTATCTATGGAACTGAAGATAATAATATAATACAGTCGCTATCTATGAAACAATATAATCTATAATCTCTGAAACAAATATAAACTATGAAACAATTACAATCTATGAAACAATTTCATAACTAAACAACAATAAAACCATAACTAACATAATCCACATGATCCATAAATATTGACCTTAACTGTCATACACAACAAACAACACAACCATTACAACCACCTCACTTACATAGTCACAAATGCACTATTACACAACCATAAAATGCATACAACAAATTGTTGTCACACCATGTGCAAATTCGTTGTCAATCAAGGTAGAATTTTGTTGTCATTCAAAGGTAAAATTCACATTCAATCAATGAATCAAATCGCTGCCATTCCATGTATAATTTCACTGGCAATCAAGGAATAAACTCGCTTCCATTCAAATGTATATTAAATTCA